>CAUYPK010162190.1:0-25707 GCA_963574355.1 Loris lydekkerianus
CTATTCACAATTGCTAAGTCATGGAAAAAGCCCAAGTGCCCATCAATCCATGAATGGATTAATAAATTGTGGTATATGTACACCATGGAATATTATGCAGCCTTAAAGAAAGAAGGAGACTTTACCTCTTTCATGTTTACATGGATGGGGCTGGAACATATTCTTCTTAGTAAAGTATCTCAAGAATGGAAGAAAAAGTACCCAATGTACTCAGCCCTACTATGAAACTAATTTAGGGCTTTCACATGAAAGCTGTAACCCAGTTACAACCTAAGAATTAGGAGAAGGGGGAAAGGGAGGTGAGGGAGGGGGGAGGTGGGTGGAGGGAGGGGGGATGTGGGTGGAGGGAGGGGGGTGGTGGGATTATACCTGAGGTGCATCTTACAAGGGCATATGTGAAACTTGGTAGATGTGGAATGTAAATGTCTTGACACAACAACTAGGAGAATGCCAGGAAGGCTGTGTTGACCAGTGTGATGAAAATGTGTCAAACGGTCTATGAAGCCCCATGATCATATCAATGTACACAGCTATGATTTAATAAAAAAAAATTGTTAACATAATAAAAATAGAAATGTCTTCAAAATTGTCAGCAAACATTTTTGCCTGGGCTTATTGGCCAGACAGGTTTATATTTGCCTCTGACATGTTTGAAGGTTATAGAGTTATGAACCCAGCCTAGAACAAACTGATCATTTTTAATAGAAGCTTTTAATAAATAAAATTAGCTTAAAATTATTGACAATGAAAATAACTGTATATTCTGAGTTAACAACAGAATAGCCATGTATTTAAGGTGTTACTTAGGTAAACATGTGATATCCAAAGGCTATAAAATTGGTTAAATATTTTCAAAAACATGACATACTGACTACCTCTGTCTAATAACTCCATTTTTATAAGTCTTTTATGTTTGATTATTTTAAAAAGGTAATTATAAATAAAATAAGCATTTATAAGTATACTTTTCATGTAATTTCAAATCTTTAAGTTATGTTTAACTAAAAAATAAATATTAAATGTCAGGGTCACATCAAATAAGATAAAAAATTAAAACAAATTCCTGAAGAAATGTAAGTTCTTTCTTGGCTTCCTAAATTTTATAAAATGCTAAGATAAATTTAGATCTATTAAATAGGAATTTAGAAAAAATAATTTTGCATGAGAAATTATCTTTTGTAGTAAATTTTTGTCCAAAGATAAAATAATTCATTGTCTCAAAATTTTAATGGTGTGCTAATAGTGGGATTTGAGGAAATGATAAAAATTCTAGACAAATTGAAGAAGATTCATAATGACGGGCTTTATGCAACAAGTTTTATATGAGATTGAGTCTCATATAAAGAAAAGAAATTGTTGATTTTTTTCTCTAATTACACTTTGGTGCTGGTCTCCTATATTTATGTATTTATTTTTTTTATTTTTTTATTTTTTTTGAGACAGAGCCTCACTATGTTGCCCTCGGTAGAGTGCCATGGCATCACAGCTCACAGCAACCTCAAACTCTTGGGCTTAAGGAATTCTCTTGCCTCAGCTTCCCAAGTAGCTGGGCCTACAGGTGCCCACCACAATGCCCGGCTATTGTTTGTTGTAGTTGTCATCATTGTTTAGCAGGCCAGCACCAGCTTTGAACCCCTCAGCCCTGGTGTAGGTGGCTAGCACCCTAACCACTGAGCAACCAGTGTCAAGCCAGCCTCCTATATTTAAAACAGTGAGGTTTTCATGAAATATTGATCTACTCTTGACAAAATTTCAAGAGGTTATAATTTTTATTTCTAAAATTGGTTTTTTAACAGCCATCTGCATCCTGAGATCTATTTAATTTTCCAAGTGTTAAGTTAAAAATGCTATCCTCTTCATTTAAAATGATAATGTCATTTCCTGAGATAGATTTTTGCTTTTGAAATTTTTCAAACTCGTACCTCAGAAGTTCAGCGTGTGCTCTATCTCACGGCATGTGATTTGCAGTCAGACATTTATGCCTTTTGCTTTTTCTCCCCTGGAGAATTCCTGAGACCATGATGGTCTCCTTCGCCTATTTCATCAGGTCCTGTAACTTTTATCCTGTTCTAACTCTGCTGTTACAGTCTGATACTGAAATGCCCAGAAATGCAGTGTTTTCCTTCAGTATACCTTGGCTTGTACTCCTAAGTTTCCCCGCCATGTATGAACTGTTCCACAATTTAAGGAACTTCCCTGCTATTACTGAGACCCGTGTATTCAGGACACTAGGCCCTTGTTTACATGTGTTTTCCTCTATAACATGGTGTCCAATCATAACCTTAGACACATTCTTCCTGGGTCTAATTAAATTCAAGCAGCCTTTTCATCAGGCTTGATGTCCAACTTATCCAAAAGAGCTTTCCATAGGAAAAATAGTCATACTGCAAAAGGTTGTTTTGTTTCTGCTGTTTTTAACTTTTTAGTATCTGGATAAAAATTTTAAAAAAAGAACAATAAGAATTTACATTTCATCAAAATAATTTTCAATGTAGCCTTTATTAGGTTTTTTACTACTTTAGAAAAGTGAGCTTTCAAAAGGTGGTTTTCATATCAACGTAACCTTCCATATTGATTGTGAAGTGTTTTGATCATTACTCTGGTAACATGACTGAATTATTTTGCAGTGAACTGTGATTATGTTCTGATCAAATATTTGGGTAGTATATTTCCCTTTGTAATATGTCCGAAAAACTTTCCCCAAATCTAACTCTAATATAAGTCCCTTTAACCAAGAATTAACTTTGAGTTGGGACCCTGGAAAACATCTAAAGATTTATCTCTCATTTTGCAGAAACATGAAATTTATTAGGCTTATTTGATAAACTGTATAAGAGATTTGTTCAAAGGATTGAGTGATACTAGGTCTTGAAGGAGCTTAGGAAATTTCAGCCCCTAATATGACTCCTTGATGTAAAGTGTACTTTGAATTAAAACCCTCTGAGATTGAACGATCTTTCCCTCTATCTGCATAACCAGATGGACCCATCAAAAAGAACAATTTACTTCCCTTCTCCTCACTATTATCTCAATATATTGCAGAAAAGATGATCCACAATGCAACTAAACTGAACCCAAATCATTTTAAACATAATACCTGCCTGTCAGGTTAATTTATAAGGCAATATGTTTCCCCCATCCATTCATCCCCCTTAGATAATATTTATTGCCCCTGAATAGAATTACCCATATTCCTCATCTCCCTCTCCCCTCTAAAAGGAGGATATAATGAAAATACATTGTGGCATTAGGAAGGTTGAGAACCACTGCAACTAGCATATTGGGAAATCACTCTGTGAGTCTCCCCCTGTGCATGGCAAATGAACCTTTTCCTCTTATTAGCCTGCCTTGATTCTGAGTTTATCTTTCAGTGAATTTTCAGGGATGAGGAGACGTTTCCCCTCACCTGCAAAATCTTCAGTTGCATTTATGAGCATGTTGTTGATATACCTGTTTGAAAAATTACATAAAGTCATAGAAATCTCATTTACCATTAGTTATAATCGTGTTACCTTCAAATGCAATATATAATAGAAGTAGCCAAATTTTCTTGCTGACTATAAAGTTTCATCAGATTCTAATGACTATTCTAAGTTTTTGGCATGCATGGTTTATTATTTTGAGTTCTTCGGTAAGAGCATTTAAAATCAGACTCACAGAAATGAGTCTAAAAATTATTCTTAAGCACAGTTATTCTGGTAACTTCAAGATCGACAGACTGAAAATTTCCAGAACTCTAATAAACAAACTGGTTCCATAATGGAACTCAAGCAAAACTGAAGTTAATTAGATGACCTTGAATAACTGATGGACATAATACTTTTATGAATTTTCTTTAACACATTGTTGGCTTTTGCTTCATAAAAGACCACCATCATCTCAGGGCCACCCCCTGAGCTCCTAAGAAAGAAAGGAAAACCTTCAGGCACCTACCAAGAACAGGCCTCACAGATCATTCATTAAGGATGTTTCTTGCTGACCTCCAGTAAGCAAGGACATGCAAATCATTCTACGTCTAGCACCTAAAACTAAGGCCTGCTCTACCTTCACACCGTAATGTAGGTTTCTTGGGCTTCACAAAAATAAACCACTACCTCATCCACAATCAACCTCTACCCTGCCACACATACTTTTTTCCTCCCATCTGTTTTTAAAATGTTGAAAGTTCCAACCTCTCCATCAGAAAAAAACCACAGCTTGACTGTGGTTGGTATTTTTCCTGGGCCTGTGCTCAAAATCTCAGCTTAGTAAACCTACATTCACTGAGATTTTTGCTTCAGTCATTTATCTGAGAGAACAACTTAAATGTCTCTTTCCCACATTTAAGGAAATTTTCTCCCTTAAGGTATCTATAATTTACTGTAATTTGGCTAAACTGTACTTTTGCAAACAAAGAAAAAGCATTTTTTAAAATCTCCTTTTTTCCTCTAAGAATTCAAAAGCCATTTGTGAGTATTCTTATAACAATATGGATATTTGCATGAGACCAATAAAAATATAGTGTCTCTTTATAGCAAACTACAACTGAAACATTGGTTATTTATAGTACTAAGGTTTTCACTAAACTGTCATATTTGAAACTACGCATGACGTGCCTGCCTTCAAGGATCCCAGCCTCATGATGAGTAAATAAGATCTATCATTTACTGGCAGACCCAGGAACCTTATGTCTACAGGCAAAACCCAAAGTCTGCCTTGCTTGGCTTTCTAGCCTCAAGAGGTTTTTAAATCTGACAATCCTATAGGATTGATGTACAGAAAGAGTCTTGTTTCCCAAAAAGCTACCATACACCTGTTATTGAATTGTAGTTCTTTACATTGTTTTTGAGTTCTTGTTATCTCCAAATACACTAGTGTAGGTCCTAAATTCCTGGGGGTTCTTCCAATACAACTTTCTTCCATAAAATTGCTAAAATGGGAACTACTCTTCTATGCTAAACCGGATGGATTTGAAGGCCACACAGAAGGCTCACCAAGACCCCAAAATCACAAATAGAGACATTCAAACTGCAAACCAGGAGAAGCTGATGCTTCCACATGGCAAACAGCTTTCCTTGAGACATCAAAACAAGACTCCATATCATAGTGAGACTCCACCTTTATGCCACCTTTTTCATTGGACAGGATTACAAAGTACTTAAAAACTGTCACAGTCAGTACCTTCTGGTAATGGCAAAACACAACCTAAGAAAGCCTCTTAGTTCATACAGTGGGACAGTTGACAATATTCCTACTGCAACTTTTTGTCCAAATTGTACGTGGTCCCTTTGTAAAGTTGATGTTCTCTGCTCTAAATCAACCTGGTTGTAAAGTGGCTATAATAGGTTTCACCAGATATGTCCAAACTTTTCAATCTGTTTCCTTGGTACATGAGGTAGAATTACTATTCAAAATGGATTTATTGTATAGTTTCTGGTTATTTTTTATCCTGTTGTTGCGCTTTGATTGTATGGCCTAATATTTGTAAAGCCAACTATACGGCTAGGACAATTTTAGTTCAACACCACAAGATTATTCTAATGCTTGTGGGACTATTAAGATGGAAGTTGACGCTGGATTCCTAACAGACTTTCCTGGAGAATATTTTGCCTTTTGGTTATTTTTTTTTTTTTTTACTCAAATGTTTCTGACATAGAGCCCCATATCTTCCCTCAATGTGGGACAGTGACAACCAGGACAGGTCCATCCCAACATTGAGGGACAATTAAGCCTATTGGCGATCAGTGATGTGTTTAGAGGAACATCTACAGCCAAGAGTGCCACGTGGAAGCTGATTGTATGAATTAGCCATTCTTGTGATATTTAACAAAATCAGAGTCAAAGAGCCAAGGGAGAAAGCAGTCAGGGTGCATAACAACTTTAGAAATGTAATTCTCTCCTCAAGTTCCGCAATTGAAACTGCCTCTTACACTCTGAGACTAGTTTTATCTAGTGCTGCTGGTATCCCTTGCTGTAGCTCTGGCACAATTTTGCCCACCAGCATTGCCCAAAACTTTACTAATAACAACAAATATTCTCTAAGAACCACACAGATCATTCCTCTTTTTTTTTATAAAAATCCCCAACTTTCTCTTTGTTCTTCAGATGCACCAAACACCACCCAGTCTGCATGTATACCCTGAATGACGATTCATTCTTCCCAAATAAAATGTTAGGTATAGAGATTCATCTCTACATTTGTAACCTGGCCTCAGCGGTGGGAATGTCCAGATGGATGACATGCGTACCTGTGACTGCATTTATTATACATAATGTATCACACCAGGACTCACATGGTTCAGTCCCAGGATAGTGTCTTGGTCAAAATAACATAACATACAAGCCCCTGTAAAAACAGGTTGGCAGTTTCTCAACATATTACACATAGACTTTCCTTATTGCCAAGCGATTTCAACAGAAAGGAGAATATATATTCACACTACACCTTGCACATGAACATTCATAGCAGCATAATATTATTACTCATAATAACCAAAAGAGGAAACAACACAGAATTCTATCAACTAATGAACAGGTAAATGAAACCTGGTATAGCCATGAAACAAATGTTATTCAGCCATAAATGCAGCAGTAGCCATCAGCTAGTACCAATTTATGCAACAGTCAGGACAATGTGAGTGTCCATCTTTCCTAACTCTAACCAACCCTGGATTATACAAAATTCTTTAATATGTTTTCTTGATCAAATATGCAATAAGCAATGCCTACTCGGTAAATATGTGTTTGCAATGCCTCTAGCCCAGCTACAGCTCTTTCTTAAAATCCTTGTTCATCTTTTCAGGCCAAGTTTTTATTGAATTGCCTTTTTTTAATGGATCATAAAAGTAGCCCTTGTCCTTTAGACATATAACTTTATTTACAAATGGCCTTCATGGGCCCACAGTGAAAAGGAAATTTCCAATTCTTTTAGAACACGGTGAAACTGGTAGGCTGGAAGCCACCGAGTCACTCAGCACATCCTCACTGAGCAGGGAAGAAAGAAGCAAAGGGGGGAATTTTCTCTCTGCCCAGATCCCTATGCTAATCCTACTTTAGGGCCTAAGCCCCCAGGGTCTTACTGAAGCAAACTGAAGTGCTTCCTCCCAACTCTCCTGCCTGCTCTTACTCCAGACATCCTGTACCATTAGTCCACATTCTCCCTACTCCTGTCTTGCTGGAGAGAGGACAGAACTCTGATGGGGTCATTTTGGAGCCCAGAAAAAGAATGGGATCCTTCCCGTTGGGTCCCAGCCCAATGATCCTGCCATCTGCTCTGATGTATCAGGGCAGCTGTGTTCCCTTGAACAGCATCTCAGCACGCCTGTGTCTGCCTGCAGAGATGAGAGCCTGGTCACTTTTCTGGGGAGACACCTAAGAATCAAAGTATCAGCCGCCTTAAGTTACAGGGTCCCCTTCTTGGTGGAAAGATTTGGTTACTACTTGCCTCATAGCTATGAGTCTCACAGGTCTTTGTCCCTTCAGGCACTACCTAGTTTCCAAATGGCCCTGCATGGACCTGTGACTCTCCCTCTGTATCTTCCTTCCTCACTGCCTACTGCACAGCACATCTGCTCTCTGCTTCTCCAAGAGACTTTAGTAATTTTCGGTGTTATGTTCAAATTCCTCTCTGATCGACTGATATCCACAGCATCAGAAATGTCCAGCTAGTGGCCTCTAGCCCCAGGGTCTGACTCCCCAGCACTTGCTTTGTCATTTTACGAGGAACAGTTTAATCGTCTGATTGGCATTTTATAAGTTGCCTCCCCCACCACGGTTTCTCTCCTTGGTAACACAAAAGCCTGGTTCTATCCAGGTAACTACCCCCTAGTGGGTCCAGTGTGCTCTGGCACCAATTGACCCCAGGTTCAAGTCTGAGTATTGATGTGAGTGCATAAGAAGGTGGCATGAAAGGGGATAAGGAGGCTCATCCTGCAGGTCACTGACTGGTGCTGACTTGAGTATGTGGCCCATATGGACCAGTGAAGTCAAAGAAAAGGTATGACACAAATGGAGGTATGAAAGGCTGCCACCCACTTGCAATCCAGCTAACGGTGAAGCTGTGTCACAGAACAGCCAGAGCAAGACAATGGTGAGGAGGTGACTTCAGAGCCACTGGGTGATGTCAGCCCTGAAACCTCTACACTTCCAGGCATAGGAGTCCATTCATATTCTTCTTGTAACCAACTTGATGGGCTTTCTGTGTAAGTCTCTGAAAACGTCCTAAGCTCAAAAGGCCCCATGAATACCAGAGAATAAAGCACTTGCCCTTTAGAGTCTTAGAAGAAGGAGAACATTCCCTTATCACCTGCGAGAGCTCCTGGACTGAGCAGACCAGCTCTAGCTTCTTTTTGGAGACACTAGACAGCTTGGACAGGTGGTTAAAAAGAAATCTTCCACACTCCTCTGACAAAATGTTAATGTGAGCTCCTCCAAGGCCCAGATGCCAGCCAACCCGGCCTGGGCTTGCCAAACAATAATGACAACTACAACAAAAAAATAGCCAGGCGTTGTGGCGGGTGCCTGCAGTCCCAGCTACTTTGGAGGCTGAGGCAAGAGAATTGCTTAAGCCCAAGAGTTTGAGGTTTCTGTGAGCTGTGACACCATGGCACTCCATTGAGGGTGACAAAGTGAGACTCTGTGTCAAAAAAAAAAAAAAAAAAAAAAGAGAGAGAGACTACTATTTCACCAAAATCTCTTAAGTCAGTCGCACCTGTCAGAAAATACACCAGGTATTGACCACTTGTTCATTTTAAAGAATTCATTATTTTAGAACAGTTTTAGGTTTGCAGCAAAAAGGGGTAAACTATAGAGATTTCCCCTGTAATCCTTGCCTGCCCCCACAAATGTACAACCCCCTTGTTATCAGCATCCCACAAAAGGTGATACATTTGTTACAGTTGAATTACAAATGCTGGCACATCATAGTCCCCCAAAGTCCAGAGTTTATTATACAGTTAATTCTTGGTGGTGTGCATGCTATGGGTTTACCTAAACAAAATTTACAAAGGGGGGCGGCATCTGTGGCTCAAAGGAGTAGGGTGCTGGCCCCATATACCAGAGGTGGTGGGTTCAAAACCAGCCCCGGCCAAAAACAGCAAAAAAAAAAAAGAACAAAAAAATGTATAAAGGTCTGTGGGACAACTACAAAATATGTAATCCATTTGCATTTAGCAGACCAGTAGAGGAGAAAAAGAAAAAGGAACAGAAGTAATATCTGCGAAAAGTAGTGTTTGAGAATTTCCCTCATGTTAATATCAGACTCCGAACCACAGAGAAATAGTGACCAAGGAAATGTCAGGTTTCTTCATTGTTGTCCTCCTCTACATCTCCTTTTGTTTTTGTTGGCAAAATCATAATCTTGTTGGTTATAGTACCTTTCTCAGGTTAATAGAAGCAAAGTTTGGGTAGGCATTCAAATATTTATTGTTCTTGCAGCCATTTCCAAAGAACACCTGAGTAACTCAGCAGGAAGACTGACCCCACAGCAGGTCTGGAAGTGACAGAGGTGCTTAGCCACAATGATTTCCTCACTTGTCTCATCTTCCACTGTGAGCTGTGCATTGCTTTGTCTGGAATTCATGGAAATGTGACTCCTACATTAACATCTGTGAAAACTGTCTTGCAAGGGCTGCTTACTGCTGCATGGACAATGCCTTTTGTGACAGTATCACATCATTCACATGGTCACTAATTTAAGAACTGTATGTAACTTGGGTAGGCCAAACAAACGAGCAAGCGCTTAAAACCACCTGCAGATTTTCCTGGGGTGTCTTTTGGGGCAGAAAAGAAAGAACCACATCCACTTGAAGGATAAAGAAAATGGGGACAAATGATGAGAAGAAAGGACAGGTCCAAGAGCCACGTCATGAAGAGTTTTGCAAGGCCGTGCTGGGAAAAGCCAGCTTCACTTAGAGTACGGGAGACAATTAGGCAGTTTTCAGCACTGAGTATAAATGGATTCAGGTTTGTTTTAGATGCCTGTGGTGAATCAGTCAAAGGTGAATTCAGAAAGACCCAGGTGGACTCTGCTATGACTTGGATGTTTGACCCTTCCAAACCTCATGTTGAAATTTGATCTGTAATGTTGGAGGTGCAGCCTCCAACTTTTTGGGTCATAGGGGCTGATCCCTCATGAATGGCCTGGTGCCATTCTCCGGGTAGCTGTTGTTCTATTATTTCCTACAACCCCCAACCCCCACTTTCTATGTGATATCTCCTTCCTGGAAAAAAAGTAGCAATTCAGCAAAGAAAACTCACAAACCAAGCCTTCACTGTAGGGAAAGAAACTGCCAACAAGGCTTGTTGAGCTGGCTTCATCCTCATGGCTCAGGTGCATGGAGTGTCGTTCAGGTACAGAACCAGTGAATCCAGAGGGAGTTTCTGTTCACATTGCTGGTTACACTGGCTGGTATCTTAGCATTTTGATTCATTACATGTTTTGTGAATTTGACTTACTGGCCCATTGTGAGAGGGAGGTGTTTAACCATGCGTGGCCCTGCATGCATGGTTCCCTCCCTACCCCTCCTGCTCTTGGTGTCTCTGCTGGGGCCTGCACTGGGCTCTCTCCCAGGCCCACAGCCCAGGGGGGCCACCAGCAGTGACACTGCCCCCAGAGTGAGGGCAGGTGTGCTCTGAGATCATGAGCACTGGGCTGGTCTGTGCCCTTTGCCTCCCTCAGTGGTGGCCCTGTGACCAGCAGAATTTTCTCAGCCCCCCCCTTAGCTGGTTGGGTGGGTTGATGCCCTCCAGCCCCTGATGCTGACCACCTAGCACAGTGGTTCTCAACCTTCCTAAGGCCACCACCCTTTAATACAGTTCCTCATGTTGTGGTGACCCCCAATCACAAAATTATTTTGCTACGATAGCAACAAAAATAATTGTATGGTTGAGGGTCACCACAACATGAGGAACTGTATTAAAGGGTCACAGCATTAGGAAAGTTGAGAACCACTGTCCTAGCCCCAGGGAGATACGTGGGAACACCTAGGGCCCACTGACTCGGAGCCACACCCTGCTCCCACCACCTTGTCTCCTAAGCCAACAGTCAGTGGGCAGGTGACTCTGAGGTCAAGCCCTTTAACTCCTGAAAACAAATAACTGTGAGCTGACACTGTCCCTGAGTAGCACACACCAGAAGCCACCCTGATGTCATCAAACCTACAAGGGAATGAGCCCTGGCTCTGAAAAGTACCTGTTACCAGCCACTACAGAGGTTGTGGAGCCCAGGACAGGGCTGGAGAGGACAGATTTCAGGAGGACTATGGAGTAGCTACCTTCAGCCAGGAGTAGGGACGGGGCAGAAAGGCGCTGCTGAAAGAAGCTACAGAAAGGCGAACCAACTCCCTCTCACAAACTCGCTACCACTCCTTATCATAAGGAAGGGGGCCCTGGAGGCTTTTGCAAGAGGCCCTTGTTAGAGCTAAACACTGTGGAACCACCTCCTATAAAGGACAGTTACAGGCCCCAAGGAAACAGGTTCCTCATGAACAAAAGGGCACTACGGTTAGGCCAGCAGCGTCCTCTGCTGTCAGTAAGTGGGATGGCAGGAGGGTGGTGGGAGAGATGCTGGTCACCTTGGAAGGGGTTGGAAGGCAGGCTCTGTCCTCACTGGGAACAGGGGGACAACTCAGAACAGGTGCCATGTGACCAGGCCTTGCTGTTCTCCTGGCCCCTGGGGGACAGCATCTGGGTGTCAGTCACTCTGCTGAGGTCGGAGCTGGTGCAGGGTCACTGGCCTCTAGGCAGGCCCTGGATGATGGGGGAACTTGGAGGAGCCCCCACCAGGCAGAGGGAGCAGAGCCCCGAGGCCGCTGGGTGGAGATGTGGTAGAGATGGCCCCACACTCCTGGGAAGCCGTCATTCACCCACAGAGGAGCTGCAGGCGGATGTCATGCAGCGCCCTGTGCAAGCTCAGTGTGAGGTCAGGCCCCCGAGTGTAGGGTGCCCTGTGCTGATGGAAGGAGGGGGACAATAACCCGGCATCAGGAGTCAGGGGCCCCGACTCAGAGCCCTGCTCTGCCACTGTCTGCCTGGATCCTGTGTGTGCTGTGAGCAGCTGCCCCTGTGTGAACCTGCATCTTCCTCCCTGCCGGGTGAGAAGGGAAGTACATGACCACACAACTGTCAGGAGGGACAGATTCACAAATGTTCGAGGTACTCCCCTGGAAAGAGATGCTTAACCACCATTTGGTCCACGGCAAGTCCGATGAACAGCAGAGGCTGGGGCAGTGTGAATTAGCAGAAATGAGGTACTTTAGGTAAGTGATACTGTGAGATGGCTTTTGGGACTTGAATCTAATAGCAAATAGAAACCACTGAGGACAAGCCTGCTGGGCCCCCTGCCCCAGAGTCCACCTGTCTTTACAGCAGGGACCTGTAGCCTCCACTGCTCCTTCTCATGTGCAGGGCACAGGCAGACTCTTTTCATAGGGAGTTAAGGACCCCTAAACCAGAAGTTCCCAGGCCCAGTCATGGAGATGCTGATCTGACTGGTTTGGGAGCAGCCGATGGCAGAAGGATTAAAAGTTCCCAGATCACTCTCCCATGCAGCTAGAGTTGGGCGTCCTTGCTGTAAGCCCCAGCCTCGGTTACGGGAAATCACAGCTCATCTTCCCCTGCATGGGTGGGGATGATGAGTCCCTGCTCCCTAAAAAACTGCTTTTCTGTGTCCTCTGTGACCGGGCCCTTGGTCACACTGGCAGCTTCAGGCCAGAGACCCTGTCACCAGCGGTGTGTCCTCTGCTCTGCCTGTTTCCTGGACCTCACTGCCTCTTGTTCCCAAAGTCATCTGTCCCCAGTAGCCACCCGCCTAGCAGGGCTCTGCTGACAAAAGGGCCATTACTTCCTCCCTTAGGAGGCCACCACATGGCTAAGAGTGAGTCTGGACACAGTGGTCACCAGCGAGGAATGACTGGTCTGAAGGAGGGACCTGGAGGAGACGGGTGCAAACAAGTTTCTCCCTGATAAACGTGGGGCCACCTGTGACCCCTCTCCACATCTACAGGCCACATCTAGAGCCTGGCTTGGGGCTGGATGGGTGAGTGATTGAACAGGGCCAGGCTCCTGGTTTGGGTCCTGCACCCCCACCCTTTTTTCCTGGACGTGACTTGTCACTTCGTTCCTCTGATATGCCACTCTACATTGAGGCTGCTCTTGCATCCCCCAGGACACAGTCCTGAGCTGTTGCCCCCACTGCATGGCCTTGTCATTACTCTTCAGGGCAGACTTGCCTCCAGGCGTGACCCTCACGGCTTTCTTTGACCACCCAGGCTGAGATGGTGAGTAGCCTGGAAACCGGCAAGGGACGGTCACTGGGGCCCTGGCTCCTTTAACCCCTGGTGAGTTTCAGGGGCTCAGCCTGAACCCTGGGGAGGCTGGGGGTGGCAGCTCTTAGTCAACCCTAGGGAGAGCCATGGCTGCGGCAGAGTCTCTGTGGGAATTCTCTAGCCACTGCCAGCTCAAGTTACACTTCTGAAATTAGGCTCATCTTAGCCTCCCCTGTTGGGTAGGGGTCCTGAGCCTGGTTCCATGAAGCAAACACTGGCTTGCAGGGCAGTGCACAGAAGCTCCCATTCCGCCCGAGCCCAGCCTAGGGGCCCCAGGTCTGTCTCCTCTCCTAATTCCCAGCAAATTCTCTGCCTCCTCAGAGCCCACCTCATCCCTTTGTTGTGTCTAAACTCCTCGGGTCACTTGTTCCCCCCTTCTCCCTGGAAACCTCATGTAAACAGGACTCCTGTCCTAAGGGCCCTGGGGAGTTCTCTTCCTTCTCTGAGCCCTTCCCAGACCCTAGTTCTAGATATGATGTCAAAAACCAAAAGAAGGACATTCCTGGAGGGAACAATTTAACTTCAAATCACAAACACTAACAATTACGATGCAGTTAGCCTGCTTCTCTTTCTCTGGCCTTCATCCTGTCAATCCTGATTTGGGCAAAACCAAAACATGCTAAGGACACTGGGGAGTCACTAACTGCCCCACTTGGTTCCTTCTGACATCTCTCCCTCCCTGTCTGCTCAGTTTGAAGGGATCCAGTACTTAGATGAGGCGCTGGACACACTGGCCAGACTGACACTGGCTTTGGAAAAGGTTCTTTGTTCAGCTTCCCCAAGAACAAAGAAAGGCTGAGATTTATGCTGTAGGCCTAAAACCCTGGTCTGCAAAGGCTCATAAAAATCCTATCGAGAGGAAGCCCCAGCTGCTAACGTTTGACTTGCAGGTGTGTGCAGGATTTTACGTATTGGCACCTGTTTTCCTTTTACCCCACCACTGAGCCTGTGGATCTGGGAGCAACCTGGCCCCCACCTCTCTTGACCCCCTTCTCAAACCCCCACACACACCATACACCTGTGCCAAGGTAAACAGGGTTGGGTGCTGCTGGGTGCCGAGGTCTGCACCTTCCTTCCTTCTATCCTTTCGGGCACCTGGGCACATGAGGACAATACCTAAGCATCTTCTCCTGGCTTCACATCCTAGAGCTCAGAGGCTGGCCACTGGCAGCACGTGTCCTCCTCCCCAGCATGAAGGCCACCAACACCAGGACACAGCCAGGAAGACCCCCGCAATGACAGCAGAGCTGTGATGGCCCCCCCAGAGCTTGCCACCAACAGGTCTGGGAAGGAGAGGAGACCATGATAATAAAGTTGGCACTAGGACAGAGCCCAGCAGGGAAGGCAGCAGAGAAGGGACACAGTGAGGACTGTGGTCCCCAGCAGGGGGTAAAGCAATCAGAACCACGTGGTGAGATGATAAAAGGAAACGGCAGAGGGAAATGCCAAAGGGGAAACTGAGGCTAGAACTCAAAGGCAGCTGGGTGCTGGACTAGAAGGATTTCACATAATCTTACTGGCCAAGGGGAGTCAGGGAAGGTTTCTTGAGCAGGAGCACAGATCTGGGCCTTGGGAGCGTAGACCTAGCCACAGGCTATTGGGGGGTGGGGTGGAGCGAGCTGGGCTTTTAGACCTGTGGGGCAGTGGCTACAGGAGTCCCAGGACCAGAGCTGCTGTGGTGGCTGCACAGAGTAGAAGGGAAGAGAGAGGTGAGCACTGTCCCTGGGGGCCATTCGCCCACCCTGCTCTCCCTGGCTCCTTATCCCCGCCTGGTTGATGGAGAGCGCACAAGACTTCCTCTGACCTGCATCTCCTTTCTCTGGATGATAAGCTCCTCCGGGACAGAGACATTGATAATATCATATCCGTTCATTTATCTGCCTCCTGGCACACACTAGGCCTTTGATAAACATGCACTGAATGAATGAATGTGGGAGGAAAGAGTCTAGAATCAGCTGGACGTGGAGACTCCAGGACAGGGTACATGAGGGAGACAGCTGTCCATAAGTGCACCCTTACAGGGCAGGGTTTGTGACAATTATAGTGGCTCCACCCTGTCCCCAGCAGCATGGCCACCACATCTGTTCACCTGGCTCCAGCCTGGGGCAGAAATCCTGGGAACCCCTCTGCGAACCTTTCCCCATCCTCGCCCACAGAGAAACTGTGCGCAGAAGTCACACCCCTTGTTCCAATTAGGAAAATGAAAATGCACCAGCTGAACCCTGCCAGCAGCTGGAACGAATTTCAGAACGTGTAGTCTGTTAGACGGATGCCATCACTGTGAGGAAGGTGTTTTCATTCATCTTATTAACATGAGTGACAGGAACAACAGAAACAAAAACGCCCACTCGCTGAGCACCCAATGACTTATACCAGACAGGGCCGAGGCAGTTTAATCAGCATTTTATGGAACCCTCTCAACAGTGCTGAGAGACAAGTATTCACATTTTCATTTAATAACTGAGTTCAGACCCCAAAGGATAAAGGTATAAGGTCCAATGGCTTCCCAGGCAGATCTCTGTTGACCACACTCAATACCATGGCCTTGTGTGGAGGCAGGAACCGGGTGATTCAACTTGGATGGCTAGACATAGCATGCAGGGTGCCCAGTATGCAGTAGGTGCTCAATTTGAGTTGGAACATGACACCAACAGAAACAACCCAAGTCCCCAAGAGTTATGGACCTGTGCTGTGGTGGGCAGCGGGGTCTGAGGGTGACCCCTTGCCCAGGCTCCTCTTCTTCACATGGTGCGTCTGCAGCTGGATGGGTCCTAGGACAACGTCCACCTTCTCCTGGTAGGAGCCCACGTCCCTCTTGGACCTCACCACGCAGCCTCTGTAGCAGCGGGAGGAGTAGTCGTAGGCCCTGCACACCACCATTCTACACCGCAGGTACACAGAGGGGAAGCGGTTCAGGAAGTGGAAGGCATTGAACTTGAAGCGGGCGACACGGGAAGACGGCTGGGGGTAGGACTGGTAGGTTTCATCCTTCACGCACCTGGAAGGAGAGAAAATCAACCCATCAGCTCTCATCAATGCCCGTCTTCTTTCTGACCCAGTCTCAGCAGGCGTGAAACTCCACAGCCTGTCCTTGCTGCCCTGGCCTCCAGCCCCACCCACCCGCCTTCCATGTGTCCATGTGGAGCCAACCCTCACTGCTGGGTGTGCAGATAAAATCTGGCCACTCTGGTATGTCACCAGGCTCTTAAGTAGCAAGAGCCCAGGAGCAGGGCCCAGAGACAGGGCAGAAAGAAAATGACACCTCTTTCCTGGTCTCAGAGCCAGGCAAGGTGAAGTCAGGCTGCACTCTGAGCACCTCAGTGGGGTCCTCCCTCTCCCAGGGCCTCTCTCCTGACCCACCCCAGTGTCCTCTCAGCCCCATGCAGCTACACCTCCTGTGCTGGCCTAAGCACCCTCCAGGATGCCTCCCAATACAAACCACCCCCACACTGCCTTGGGCACCCACTCTCAGCTGGGGTGATCTAGAAAGTAGCCTGAGACTGTGCTTAGAAGTCTTTGCTAGGGTGCAGATGAGATAAGTCTCCCCGAGGTCCCCCAGGTAAAGCAGCAGTTCACACCAACCCACGTCAGTGGGCATTGAGGATTTTGAGGGACATGGAAGCAGAGGGCAAGGAAAGCCAGCCCTGGGGTTTAAGATGGATCCTTTCTAGCCTTTCCAGGGGGTGGGGGGGAGGGGCGCAGGTGTGCAGGGTGGCCTGACTCTGCCCCATCCTGGCCTGCTGGGCTCCCTCCTTCAGCCTTCAGAGCTTCCTTACTCCTCATCAGCTCAGATTCTCCCCAACACTGAGATTCCTTTCCTTCCTTCCTTTCTTTCTTTTCCAAATGGCTCCCTTATTAGCAAAGGTAGGAGAGAAAACATCCAGAAGCTGTGATGAGGCACATGGAGAAAAGATTGGGCCAACTCATGAGGCGCCTGGGCAATAACGTCCTGTAAAACTCGGCCAGGCAGGGGCTCTGCATGGGCTGAGTGCCCCTACCTCAGAATCACCAGGGGATATTTTAAGAATACCAGATACCAGACCCCCACCAGACCAAATACTGGAAATGTGTGGGTAGGGCCTGGGCAGGGCTCTGCCAGCAGTGTCCAGGTGGGTGACCTGGTTGATGGTGCCAGGTGCCACCTGGACACGTCTATCACCCCTACACACATTATCATACATTTGGCAGGATTTAACCAGAAAGGATACTTTGGTAGGAAAGAACTAAATCACTCACTCATCACACCCTCACAGGTGAGTCAAGCCCCACCTCATCCAAGTGCAGCCACCCCCAGAAGCTGGGCCATGGTAGACTGGCCAGGGTAGACTGGCCCAGCCTGGGTTCCCTCTGACCCCAGCATGGAACCCCTATCCTGACCTCTGCACCTCCTAAATTTGATCGGAACCTAAGAACTTCTGTTCCTGGGCTGATGGAGAGCATAGGGACTTCCTGCCACCGTGGTGCATGATCTTTGTGGACCAACTGCTGTGCACACTTGTCCCCTGTACCCCCTCTTCTCTTTCTCACCCAATGCTACCAGCAACCTCACAATGGGGGCATCACCATCCCCAGTTGATGGGAGAGGATCTGGCCCAGAGTCACACAGCCAGCATGTGACAGAGTTGGTGTTTCGACCTTGGTTTTCTCCCAAATCACTGCTGTTCCCACTGCATGCAGAGATTTTTAAGCCTGAGGCTGGTGTCTAATCCCAGGTTACAGCCAAGCCACAGGGTGGCCACTGGTGGCTTGGTCCATTCTCCCCACAAGCTCACTCCACCCTTCTCATCAGGGATGTGGTCCGGGACACAGCATGACAGCACCTCAAATGGTAAAAGCCACCAGATGTGACCACATATGGAAAAGGATCTAAGTAAGCTTGAACTACTAGGAACTGTGGTTAAGCAGAATCTGCCTCCCTCGAGCTGCTTGTGCTTGCACTGTCAGGTAAAGGTCTCAGCCCATCCCAGCGTCGGTCCTTACCCGCTCCGGACTAGATCGTAAGTCAGAGACGTGAAGTCGCCGGGGTGAGGGGACGCCACACAGGTGTCCACAAACAAGGCCAGCGAGGCATCGGAATGGAGGATTTCAGCCTGGAGGTACAGATTCTGGTCCAGGTCCACATAGTACGGGCTGCTGGTCACAGGATACAGGAATGAGGAGGACGTGTAAAAGGAGATGTTCACGTCGAAGTTGCCGTACTGGACTTCCTGCACCTCAACGGTGTCGTTGGTGATGTACATGGTGTTGACCCAGGTGTTCTGGAGCATCTTGCAGCTGACGTGGATGTGGAGGTCCTTCTTCCTTGTGATGACGCCACTGGACACAACTGCTTTCAGGATGTTGGAATAGTTGATGGTGTCATTTTCTACCTAGAAGAGGCAGACAGGAGAGCAGAGTCAGGTGAACATCACCTGCTAAGGGACACCATTGCAGATGAGGGGTGGCATGAGAGGGGAACAGCTCAGCAAGACGTCCAGATCCTCCCAGAACAACAGAGATGGCACATGCCTACTCCTGTGGCCACTATTACTGGGGAGGTGGGGGGGCAGGACCCCAGGTCATGGAGCACGACTCTGCTCCCTTCACACCTCCCCACTTCCTCCGCCATATGTGAGGACCACAGTTGTGGCCCAGCTCTTGGGGCCACTGGGCAGCACACATCCAGATGAGTATGTATGAGGACCCCACATCTTGCCCCGTAACTAGCTGTGTTTGGACTGTGTGCCTTGGGCCCTTCTGGCTTGTTCTGTTTCATTGTCACTATTGAAGGAGTTGCTCAGAGGGGCAGTCACAAACTTATGGGGCGGGGTTTGGTGGGAGCAGTTGTGATTGTTTTCTGTTTTGATTGGTAGTGATTGCAGCGTGGAATCTGAAGCCGGGGGAGCTGAAGCCACAGAGGGCTGGTAGGGACTTCCCCGGAGGCACGTGGACTATCAGGTGGGCCATGGTAATACTGGAAGAGAATCTGTTTCATGCTGCTTTTCTGCCTCCCTGTACCAAGAGACCATTTTCTACTGTGCCTTTCACTAAGCAGCAAAGTCCTAAGAATAGTGGTCTCTCACTCCCCTGAAGTGGCTCAATGTCTTGAGGGAGACCATTCCAGGGATGGCTGCCTCACCCCTGCAGGCCTGCGAGCACCTACAGGAAAGAATGATGCCTAAACATCATTTTCCCCGGGGCTTGGCCTCATCATCAATGGCAGTAGTAGCACCTGTAAATGTCTATGCAATAAATGAAAGGTGCAGGGGCCAGCGGCAAGGAAAATCAGTCCATGACGGTCAGAAGCAAACTTCTCCTAGCCCAGTATGATGAGAATCCCAGCACATCTCGGGCGCTTTGGCAAGAATGGGAATGAAAATAATACCATGGTGAGCTACACAGAAGCCCTTTGCCATTGTGAAAGGCAAAATTCCATTCCTGGCTGGTGCAGACATGAGACAAGGTCCCTTCTGAAGCCAGCACCAACACAACTCAGCCGTAAGTGCTCTTCAGAATGGCGTGTGCTAGAGACTCTTCTACTTCTGGTCTGCAGTCACGAGCTCTGCTCTGGATAGGGCCCTTCCAGACCAAACTTGGGAAAAGCTTTACAAGAAACTGAAAGTGGTTCCTGCTGCCTCTTAGACATTTCTTTCTCCCTGTTCTCTGGGTTTCCTTTTGCCAGGCTGACCAGGTCATTTTGGCCAGCAGGGGGCGCCAGAGCCCACACTCTGGGTTCAGTTCTGGGCATGTTACATTTTCTGCCTTTAATTTTTCTTTAAAGGTTTTTTTTTTCTTTGTATTTCAACACCAATGGTTGTCACAATAAACTTCATAGGATTTTTATCACCACCTTACTCTTTCAAAGCCAATATCAACGCTTTCACTTTGTACATTAACATGAACCTGTTCATGGAGTTAACATTTGTCCAGGGTTTCTATAGTTGAGCTAAATTCCGAATTCACTCCAAACCATGAACATGCAGTGCAGATTTATTTCTTGCTCAGAAACAGCAGTTCTAATTTTAGATTGAAATTCATAATTAGTTTGGTATGGAAGGAAGCCAACCTGGTCTGTAACGGAAAGTCTTGCAGAAAAAGTTCACTGGTGTCCCATGGAGACTTGACCCTTCCTGCCTCGGGAGCCTTCTCATGGTGACAGGGCGTCGTCTCCCTCAGCCACATCAGCAGGCATTTGTCTCACAACCGTTAAATGGGGCAGGCTGGTGGAGTTGTGGAAGGCTCCAGCTATGGGCCTCACAACCCTGCCTGTAGCACTTCATGACCTTATGGTCATGGGCAAGTGGCATACCTTCTATAAGCCTCCACTGCAGTGATTTTCAACAGGTGTATCATGGCTCACTAGTGTGCCATGAGAGGATCTTAGATGTGCCACAAAAATTCTTAAAAGATCGTTAATTGTTTTTGAAAGAAGTTGAAAGCACAGTTAAGTATATTCTTTTTTTGGATCAACATAATTTAAGTGTGCCATGGAAGTTTAACTATAGGGTCCAAGTGTGCTATGAGATAAAAAAGGTTGAAAAACATCACTCCATTGCCTCATGATTAGATGGGAATAAAATCCCGAGAATTTAAAGTCACGGCAAACTCTTAGTTCAGCACCTGGCATACACATTCGCTGTTAATGACACTGTGGTAATGTCATAGCCCTCAGTTGGTAGGTGTGCCGCTACCTAGTTAGATGGAGGGATAAGAATTTGGCATGTGCTGCCCCCACCAGCCAAGCTAGAAGAAACAAGGTTGGCACCATATTTGGTTCTTCAAATGGGTGTGAAGTCCTGTCAGTGGGGTTGTCAGACATCAGAGGCTCCAGGGTGTGTGTTTGGAACAAGGAATAATTATCACCTTCAGCGAACTGACTATCACTGACCATCTTCATGACAATCCAGAACCCAACATGATTAATTTACGGAGAGAAATAGAAAAGCAGGATTGAATAGAATGCTTGGATGGTAGGGGCAATACGGGCTTGCCCCTGCAAGTCTACCTGACCCACTAGGTTCAGGTCTAGCTAAGGGGTGGGGTGCCCACATGGCAACCGCAGGCCCTCAGACACAGGCGTTGTGGCCAGCAGGCCCACCCATTGGCTAAACGGAGTGTCCTTTCCTCTCTCAGAGTTTCCTGAGTGACAAAGGAGCAGGGTGACTTTGCCACATAACGAACATCATCCTCTCAGCACCGGCCCAGCACCAAGCACACAGCAAATGCTCTGTGTGTCTTTGGTAAAGGACCATGACCCTGACACACAGGAGCCACCTGAACACGTGTGAGGCACGAGCATCCATTCCGTGTGTTCACTGTGGCCCCGAGCCAAATAAAAGCATTGGCACTTTTTTGTCCTTGACAAATGAAACCTTAAAATAATTACTTAGGCATCACACAAAACTTCAGAACTTAAAATGGCTAACTTAAAATAAATTTACATAAAAGTAAAGCACCCATGATAAAGGCACCATCTGATGAGGCTTGACCCTGGGGTTGCCGCCACAGTAAGAAGCAGCTCCACACCCAAGCAGCTGCCCCTGGCCCTCTGCTGTCCCTCCCTTCCAGCCTGGCAGTAGGTGACCCCTGGACAGATTTATGTCATTACACATGTATCCTCCATTTCTAAGTTGTAATGTAGACAAAGTTGCAAAGCATGCGCTTTTCTGTCTGGCTTCCTTCACTCAACGTAACATTTCTGAGATTCTCAGATTCTAGCATTTGCTGGCCAAGTAGCCCTGGGTAAGCTCCTTGACACCTGTTAGCTCAGTCTCAGACAATAAGAGAATACATGGTAAGAATCTGGGGAATATGACAGACTATTATAGTGTCTGCCACTTGTAGGGTGACCAACTGTCCCATGTTGCCTAGGAGTGAGTGAGGGGTTTCCTGGGATGTAGAACTTCCTATGCTAAAATGTGCAAAGTCCCAGGCAAACCAAGATGATTAGTCACCCCAGATGGTGACAGCTCAACCAATGGTAGCTGCAGAGGTCGATTTACTGTGAGCCTAACAATGTACACAACCATGTGTTTTTACCAAACTTATGAAAGTGAAATATATTTGCACTTTTTGACTTTGAGGCCGCTGGCCTTCTCACCCACCCAACCCAAACTGCATAAGCATCAGGTCCTACAAAACCCAGACCCGCTCCTGGGAGCTGCCGCTGTGACTGCGATGTGAGGGCAACCGGCTGGATCCCCAGTCTGCTAACGCAGCTGGAGAAACCCCTCCCACTGAGCTTCCTTCCACCGCCTCCCTCCTATGTGGAAGTGGCTGCAGCTGTATCACAGCACCAACGACTCCTACCATAATCTTAACCTCTGGACCCTGGGATTCAAGAAGCACAGCACGTGTCACTACAGGAAATCTTGCTCCATAGGAAATAGAGTGGGAAGCCCCAGGCTCACCTGCTTGATGGTGCCGCAGCCTGAGTAGGGAATTCTGAATATCACCTGGCTCAGCGCTATCTGGGGCTGACAGCTGTAGCTTCCATTCCAGTTGGAAATGACAAGGTCCTGGGCAGCATAGCCCAGGGCCTGGAGGTAGTGCGTGCTCACGCTGGCTTGCATGTGGTTTGGCAGACAAAGCAGGCCTAACGGACAAGGGCAAATGATGACTCAGTGAGCAGCACCAACCCACCGTCTTCCCAGGCCATCTTCCCCTTATGGGTGTTTGGGTCAAGGTGGCTGATGGAGCTGGCCAGTCCTTGGGACATGCACAAAGAAGGGACCTTGCCACACACACGCACACCCAGCCAGCCCCCTCCTCAGTCAGGGAAGCCCAGTGTGGGCATATGACCTCAGAATTTCTCTGATTAATCATTGGAGGCAGGATTTCAAATAAGGGGGCTGCTTTGCCAAGTTACCATTTACATATAAAGTATCTCGACACTTACATTGTGAAGATGTCATAAAGTGAGGCCTGTTAGCCGTGGAGCAAGTCAGGGCTCTGAATCCTGACTGCCTAGGAGACTGTGGATGTCACCAGGTTCAGCCTTTGGCCAACCTATATATCAGTCCACATAACAATCCCAATCATGGCCATACAGCCTGTGTGGGAAGTGGCTGAGTGACCAGCTCAGTCCATCTTCAGACAGATGCAAGCATGTTAGGTCTTAGGACATGGACACAGTGTCCTGTGCTCTGGGAAGGTCACAAGGCTTCAGGCCAGGGGTCACCTCTGCCGCTGGCACGGACTCCTCACTGCTAAGCACATCATCTCGCACGTTCTACTTAGGATCTGCTGACCACAGTGAGGCCGATACACCGCCCACCCCAGCCAGCAGTTCTGGCCCTGGACCTTGTCTCTGGGCAGCTGGGATCCCCAGGTCCACAGCTCTTGACCCCTTTCAGCAGGAACTCACGCCCTGACAAGGCTGCTGAAATTTCTTACTTCACAACATGCCCAGGCTCTCAGTTGGCCCCGCTCCTACCTACGCATCCCCACCAGGGGGCTTACTGGTGCTGTCGTTGGAAAGGCTGGAGTAGTACTCAGCCAGGAACCCTCTCCTTGTGATGCTGCCATCGCTGATGAAGCGAATTGACATGAAATTGGATGAGGACGTGAAGGAGCCGCTGGCCCCATCGCACACCCGGGCAATGAGTGGAGAGTTATGGGAAGGGCCGTCGAACACCTCGATGTAGTCATAGCTGCAGCCGCCTTCCAGCCTGCGGAGAGAGGACATGCAGTTCCGGCTTCACTTGTATGAGAATTTGATGCAGGTTAGTCAATCTCAGGGAGGGGGTCACACCTCTGTGCCAGAAACTGACCAAGTTCATCCTTGAAAATAATAGGTTTCCTTAAACCGAGGGAAATTCTCCCATGACCTCCACACCTGGGTCTTAGTGCCATGCCTTGCCTCTGACAGCCCTGTACATCACGAAAGGAAGGGCTTACGTCCTGATTTAGACCATTTTTCTTATATCAAAAAGTCCCCAGGTCCCCCACAGAATGAAATAAATATCCACCAATTCATAGTGATAGAAATGAAGAATTGAACAAGCAAAAATGGGACAAGTCCAACAGTCTCTCCAAAGCTCAGGTTTCTTACTTACAACAGCAAAACAACTCTGTCCATGTACACCAAAGAGGGCTGTTACGAGGCTCAGAGAAAATAATATGAAAACGTGCTTTGTAGAATTTGTCACAGAAGGTGAAGGTCATTGTTATCAAGGCACTGGTTAAAGACCTGGTCATGATCAACCTGTCCCATTGGATTCATGACCTTTAAGTGCAGTCATTGTACCATAACGGCAAAGAGATTAAACTAACGCACCTTGGGCAAAATCCCAAATGAAGTATTAAGGCAGAGACTACCAAGGCCACTGCAAATGGAAATCAAGAAGAAGAACTATTTTGTTCAGCAATGGGTGTCAGAGGGGAAATCATGGTTCCCCCTGGTCCAGAACACTGCACAATACTGGGGTCCCTGAGTGGTCAGTCTGGCCATCCCTGCCCTTGGATAACTCCTATATTAATGTGCCTCTGGTGATGTCTCCTCTACTAAAAACAATGGTTTCCCCTTGTGATTAGATGGGGATAACCTAACCTCCACAGCAGCAATTTCTCCACCTCGGCCTGAGAAAGGAGGGAGTAGGTAGAAAAGGGTCCCACGAATCAGGTGCCATGGTTAATAGAATCGCCTGTGTGGGTTGGGCATGGTGGCTCACACCTGTAATCCAAGCACTCTGGGAGGCTGAGGCAGGTGGATTGCCCTGAGCTCACAGGTTCAAGACCAGCCTGAGCGAGACCCTGTCTCTAAAAATAGCCAGGCGTCGTGGCAGGTGCCTGTAGTCCCAGCTACTTGGGAGGCTGAGGCAAGAAAATCACTTGAGCCCAAGAGTTGGAGGTTGCTGTGAGCTATGATGCCACAGCGCCAAAGGTGACAAAGTGAGACTGTCTCAAAATAAAAAAAAAATAAATAAATAAAACAATTGCTTATGTTATTATGACCTCTAAGACTATCTTTCATCTCTCCTAACAACTATCTCTTCTACTAGATAACATTTTCTAAGTATGTTCACTTATTTTCCTCTCTTGTGACCTGCCTGGTCACTAGTGAGGACAGCAGATATTTTAGTCCTCTCTTTTGACTGAAGTTCAGGAAAGTTGAGTAACTTTTTGTGGCCACACAGACCATTAGTGACATACCTGGGACTTTATTATTTTTTTTTAGCTTTTGCCTCATTTACTTGATTATTGTGTTAAGACATTTATGTTCTACACTTGACAGATTTGACTTGTTCCCTTGCAATATGCTCCATAGGTGGTCCCACCTTTCACCCTCCCTCTATCAAACCTCCCCCCTCCCCTCCCTTCCCACTCCATTTCTCTCCTTCATCCTGGGCTATAGTTGTGTTCTATCTTTCATAACAAAGTGTGAGTAAATATAAGTTGAGTTCATAGAGGTACTGAGTACATT
>CAUYPK010162192.1:0-36284 GCA_963574355.1 Loris lydekkerianus
GGCTCTTTGCCTCTTATCATTATTTTGTATACTGTGGCTCTTTGCCAAGTTTGGATTTTGTTATGCTGCTTCTGAGGAGGGACCTCTGAGGAGCGATCTCCGAGCGCGTAGTCGAACTTGTTCGCCACCCCTGCTATATACACTATATATAATACAGTATATATACACTATATATATAATACACTATATATACACTATATATATAATACACTATATATACATTATATATAATATACTATATATACATTATATATATAATACTCTATACATACATTATATATATAATATACTATATATACACTATATATAATAACTATGTATAATACACTATATATACACTTATAAATATATAAGTTTATACACTTACATTAAAAACTTAGAAACTTATAAATGTATAAGTGTATATATAGTGTATTATCAAAATAATGTTAATTATGTTAAATAACGTTAATGAATAAATAAATTAGACATTTGATGACTACAGTTAGCAGATTATAATTCTCTACTATTGTCAAAAACATTCCTTCACTGAAACCCAATTTTAAACATTCAACTTCTTACTTTCTCTAAAAAAAAAAAAAAAATCACACTAGAGTTTTATAATGTTGGATCCCGTTTATGAGTTGGAATGTTCGTTAGCCTTGGGATATTATGGAAGTGTTGACGCCTTTTCTGGATGTGATTGCTGTGGTTGCACAGTCAAACACGGTGACTATTGATGGGAGGGAAGGCCAGAGAGAATGAAATGAAATGAGATATTAGAAATGTTTGCCAAGTGCCCTAGATATCCATGTTGAGTCATTAACAGGAGCAAATATGCTCAACACTGCCCTTGGGAGGAAGGACAGTGGAATAGGACAAAAACTCAGTCTGAATCAAGGGTGAGGGGAGAAATGTATGCCCTGCCAAAATCAAAACCTCCTACTAGGAGTGGGAGGCCGGTGGATCATAAGGTCACTCTCAGGGAAGCCTGAGAAATGTTTTGTTAAAATAATGAACTGTAAACACCAGAGGTACTGCTGGAAATAAGCATAGTTTATGATCTAGAGAATGATTCTTAACAGTCCATTTTGGGGGACCTTGAACAACTTGAAGCGGCCTGAGATGCCGAAAGGAGCCAAGTTGATATGAGTGAAAGAAAACAGGGAATGAGTGAGTTGCTGATGTCAAGTTATTAGTGGACTCAGCGATTTCTGTCACCCCTCCTTTCTATTCAGAGTGCTCTTACTTTGCTCTTGCCTTTGACATTTCATTAGATTTTAGGCAGCTGCCAAGGACTGCTCTTACACAGGGATGACAGAGACCAAACTAATTACGTCCCTGTGAGTGGCAGAGAGGAGGTGAGACTCTGGGAAACATCACAGATCTCCATCTTCCCCGCGTGATTCTCCCTGGAGAGAGCAGGTGACCTCATTCACTGAACTTCATAGCCAGGGTGAGGAGGACACAGTTTCGATATAGGGGTTTTATTCCAAATAAAATGATGAATTTAAAGATCCAGAGACTGTGATGCAGGCTGTGTTTGAGACCCTGAATTAGAATTCATCCTTCAGGTTTTTAATAATATGCCATAGCCGTAACAGTAAAGACCACCCAGTCTTGACCTTAGTTAGACGGGGCTTAGCAGACTGTGCACACAGATGCCCGTGCACACACATACACATATTTCTTTAAAGACTAGACATTAGCTTTCATATAGCATTTGAATTGTTCATGTGACCGTATTTAATGCACAATTAATTTTTACAAAATGTTTATTTATTGGTAGAAGAAGTTACAGTCTAATAAAAAAGATATTTAAGAGTTAGCTTCAAATTGAAGCTGAATAAAACAAAACTGTGTTTATACTTTTCTTTTCTTTTCTTTTTTTTAAAGAGACAGAGTTTCACTTTGTCGTCCTCGGTAGAGGGCCATGGAGTCACACAGCTCACAGTAACCTCCAACTCTTGGGCTTAGGCGATTCTCTTGCCTCAGCCTCCCTAGTAGCTGGGACAACAGGCATCCATATACTTTTCTTATTAAAAAAATTCTGTTACAACTTAGAATTTAGGAAATCATAGTTGTCGTATACATATAACATTTGACTTGACAACTTAGTTCAGCCATTTCGCCTCGTATTAGATTCCTGATTCAGTAAAAGTGTAGAGAGTTACAAAGTCAAACTTCAGTCTCATCTTTCTTAGATGAGACTTGGATGCTCCTGGCTGCAGGTTGCAGGGACCACCTGGGGGCTTTCCAAAACCCCTTTAATTACCTCTCCCAAAACCCCTTTAATTACCACAGCAATCACATCCAGAAAAGGCGTCAACACTTCTATAATATCCCAAGGCTAACGAACATTCCAACTCATAAACGGGATCCAACATTATAAAACTCTAGTGTGATTTTTTTTTTTTTTTAGAGAAAGTAAGAAGTTGAATGTTTAAAATTGGGTTTCAGTGAAGGAATGTTTTTGACAATAGTAGAGAATTATAATCTGCTAACTGTAGTCATCAAATGTCTAATTTATTTATTCAATAACAAGAGGGAGGCATAGCCAATGCTCCTGGGATTCTATGTTCTCAAGTCAAGTGTACATGTTAAATAATTAATTTTATTTAATTTATTCTTCCTTGGGTCCGAGTGGTAATGTCCACTGTAAGGTAATAGGAGCAGGGATAGTTTAGGGAAGTTTATTTCCAGTTGTTATATCCTTGTTTGTCCTCTATTTTATGTTCAGTAATTCTATTTTTTTTTTTTTCTTTTGAGGCAAAGTCTCAAAATGTTGCCCTGGATAGAGTGCCATGTCGTCACAGCTCACAGCAACCTCTAACTCTTGGGTTTAAGTGATTCTCTTGCCTCGGCCTCCCAAGTAGCTGAGACTGACTACAGGTGTCCACCCCAATGCCAAACTATTGTTGTTGCTGTTGTTGTTGTTGTTGTTGTCATTGTTGCTTAGAAGGCCCAGGCCAGAACCAGTGTATGTGACCGGCGCTCTAATCACTGAGTGATGGACACTGAGGCATATGTTCAGTAATCCTTAAAAATACAGGGGACACTCTTACATCCTGTGAGATATCCAAGCATAACTCTTATTTGGGCCCCCATGTCAGTTAAGACCATGAAAGATGGGCAGTGAGGGTGTTTCAGTGGATATTAAAGTTAATTCAGAGACAAATACAAAACCAGTTCACGTTCTTGTATTTTTTTATTATATAAATGTCTTCAGTGAGTTTGAACTTTTTTTATTGACTCAAATTATGAACATGTTTTCAGATTTTTTTATAATGTCATCACTGTGTACATTAATGCTTTTATGGGGTACAGTGTGCTGGTTTTATATACAATTTGAAATACTTTCTTCAAACTGGTTTCCTCCTTCTGCGTCAAAGTTTTGCAGGTTTTCTTTCTTTTTTTTTATGGTGGCTGTCATTGTTGTTTTATTTCTGGGTGTCACTCAGGGCGTTCCTCATGACACCTCTGTTTTTTATGGTTTTCTTCCTCCAGAGGGTCTCAAGTCAGCACCAGGAGAGTCAGGTGTCTACCCCACAGCTATTGCTGCTTCCCTGCACTTCAGGCTCCTGGCCTGGGCTAGCTTTGCTGCACTGCTGGGTGCCACGGCCATTTCTCCCTATGATTTCAACCATCAGAATCTTTTGTGAGCAATGAACATATGGTACAAGCAACAGCAGCAAAGGCATTTTGTAGGATTCCAGTGAGCCACCTACTTTCAACACCTGACTTCAGCACACCAACTGGTTACTGCTTTTCTTAGGAGTAACTATCCAGCCAGCCTGTACATTGCAAGGTATTAGTTTTTCGTCTGAGCACTTTATGAAAAGGGAACTAACCATGTCAATGTCCATGGGTAAAAATTGCTGTGGCCCCCAGATTAGTGCATTTCATATTTTATTCTAGAATCAAGACATTTAACTAAATCTAAGGTGCACAGATAGGTGTGAATCAAGGCCCAGAATAAGGGCTGTTTAAAAAGTCCTATATTCAAAATAAAATAGCCCTATATTCATCAGTTATTGAAACTTTTGACTAAAGCTGGTTAAATCTATAACAAAAGCTTAACAGTTTTTAGATTTTATGTACAACTTTGTGGAAGTATCAACTTCTCCTCGGAAAGTCTCTTACTTACTTTCTATTCTCTTTTCTTTTCTTTTTTTTTTTTTTTTCTTTTTTTAATTTTTGGCCAGGGCTGGGTTTGAACCCATCACCTCCGGCATATGGGGTCAGCGCCCTACTCCTTTTGAGTCACAGGCGCCACTCCTTTCTACTCATTTTTTTGATTTGTCCACCCAAGGTCTTGATCAACCCTATTCCCTAAATAGCCCAGTTCAACGTGACCTTATCTGTTTGTCCCTTCTGGAAAGGCCCCGGGGTATTGACCAGACTCTTTCCTGTAACAGGCCAGCCCCAGGGTCTTAATCTTCCCCATTCCCACAACATTCCTGATCAGCCTTACTGCCAACATTCTGCTCCCATCTGGCTAACTGCCTGAAAACAGTAAGACTGATGATACCACATTTGAATCAAGAGGGTTTGAAAAGGTTCATAACTTATGCAATAAAGCTTTCTAGGGAGAGCATGGCTGACTCCCAAGCTGGTCTAAAGATGGCTTGAGAGAGCTGGGAATAACAACAGCCTGACTTAATGGTGGTTAGGGCATTTCCTATGCTCCCTGAGCCTGACACAACTTAAACTTCCTGCGGTACTAGAATAGGAAAAGCTAGACTTTCTTACCAGATTTGGAACAGGAAGAAGAAAGTACAGTGATTGGGCTTGAAATTTGTCAGTACTTAAAAATAAAAAAAGAAGCTTGGTTATGTGTTATACTTGGTCATACTGTTATACTCAAGTTTACTTCCTTTTTTGCTTTTTTTCTCATCCCAACCCCGACATATTCAACTCATGATAAGCAAAGTTCATAACGACAACAGAGTGTATCATTTTGTCAGGCAAATCCTTCCGCAGCACCCCTGAGACGACTGGCTGTTGGCTCCAAATAACATAGCCAGCCCCTGCTGTCTCTTTGGACTAATCAAGACCAATCAAAGCTTAGCAATGGTGTCACCCACGTCCAGTGCAGAAAAGGATGCAACTACAGTTAGTTACAGCAGAAAGCGCTGTAACACAGAGATTAGTCCACAAAAGGATCAGAAGAGCTACAAGGGGTGGTTCTAGGCTTGGTCAAAAGGAATTATTTCTAGAAATACAGAAATGACCCAACATAGGGGAATGTTGCCGAAATTTTTAGAATAGTTATTTTTTCAAAGTGCCATCAAGATGCAGAAGTCATACTTTTTATTGAAAATCATATTTTTGCTTTGTGTCATTTTTGAATATTATGTCAGATTACAGACCAGCACAAAAGGAATAACCTCTCTTTTTGCAAAAGTCTCTGAACTTCTCAAGTATCGAATAACCAGCGAAGCTGATACCTTTAAAAAGGGGATTATATTTTTTGTTAAGACTTAAAACTCAGTTCAGTTTTTAAAGTTTAATTCTTCAACACCAAGCCACACAACTCAAATTTCAGGTTTTAGCAGAAGAATTCACCTTTACAAAACACTCAGTTACTAGTCTCATGAGTGAAAGAGAATAGAAATGAATGTTTTATGAATGATGTGTGATAGGTGTGGATCAAGACTCGGAATTAATTGAGACTCAGAAATATGTAGTTAAGTTCTGATGTCCTCTGAGCTAGGTGAGAAGAGGGCAGGTATTATTTAACCCAGGTAAAATGGTATTATTTAACCCAGGAAAGGAGCTGAACTTGTTACAATACAGCTCACTTCCAGGACTTTAAATGGACACCAATACAGAGAGGTAGGAGGCCACTCAGGCAGCAGACACAGAGAAGTGTCTTCTGTGACCAGCTAAATTGATGAGAAACCTCTCCCAGCTCCACCGAGAGCGTAGGGGTGTCCACAAGGCCAAGAAGAAGTCGGACCATCTAGTACCTTAAAACACATGCAGCTCCATGGCTTTGACCCATAGATCTCATGCTCCACTTCTTGGCATTCACTTCAGTCACGTTATTTTATTCCCCTTTGCCCTTTTTGTCTTCAGTCTTCATAATCAAGTAGTTGTGAAAATTAAATAAAATATTTGGCATAAGCCATCTAAAACAATGGCTGTTATATAGAAAACTTAGACTGTGGTAAACGTGCTTAACTTCAGAACTGAACAAAGCTTATAAGTCTGCTTATTGATTTAACATAATAGTTTTATTAATTTTATCTTCATTTGACCACATTGGACTATACTTCTTTTAAGTTAAATAGTCTCCCTAAGATTACTGCTATTAACAGGCAGACTATGTTCAAAGAAAGTTATTTTCTTGCTCTGAACCTCTGTTACCATAAGAGATGATTTTTCACTGCCTTGTGCTTGTCTTTGGCACAATCTAAATGTAATTTAGGCACTGCAGCACGTCAGTATTTATGGAGTATACTGCTTTTTATGATCTCATAATGAAATGCAAGCATATGTAATCAAATAAATTTAATTTGGAAGAAAAAAACACACAGGGACATATACACAACACTGCTCTACGTTGTCCCCAAGGAAACGTTCTTACTTGCAATCCAGCAGCCGAGCGTTGGTGACAGTCGACTCGGTGTGAGACCATGGATGATCTTTATAGTCTATAGATTCAATTTAATCCCAAACAGAGTCTCAGCAGGCTTTGTTTAAGAAATTAGCAAGCTGAATCCAAAATATACATCAAATGCACAGAAAATAGAGCAGCTGAAATGATTTCATAAAGAGCAAGGCTGAAGGGCTACCATGTCAAGCTTACTACATCCGAGATAATTCACAAGTGGAAAAGTAATGAATCCAGAGCTGTGAATAATTAAGCTATCACTAGATAATTAATGATGGAATAATAAAATTACTAAATAGCTTCCCTGAATGCAAACTGACTTGATGGCACAGTTTTTGGCCCATTTGAAATTCCAGGTAACTTACATGTTTTCTATCTGGGTTCCAAGATCCACCACTGGCAGTTAAACATGAGCAACAAAGAACATTACAACAGAACCCGCCACCTCCCCTTTACAGAAAAATTGGATAGGCAGACCCTGAGTACCTCGCTCTCACCATTTTCAGGTGAGTCTATTGGTTTGGGTAGACTTGATTGATACTCTGGGAAAAACACTAATGTCTCAAAGTCCTACTGTCCTTGAAGATGGGAACGACTCTGGTGTTACCCTGGGTTTGAGACTTGTTTCACACACATTATCCCCTTTACACTTCACTGTAATACTGTGATCACCAAGAGAAAAAGCTTTGTTCTTTATACTTGGAAATTATAGAAATCAGATGTCAACAAATGAGATCTAAGCTTACAATTTCCTCCAAAAGGAATGAGCGAATTTGGAATATAAACCTAGCATTTCGAATATACACCTGGGTTCTCAGCTTCTTCTAAGTTGGTTTCCTTTCTATTCACTCGACTTTGTAGTGGCTGACAAACATCGGACAACTTGGTGATGCGGTGTCAGAGTGTGTGTCACAGATGACCCGCGGCTGTATCTGAAACCTTCATGCCTTTACAGTTATTCCTCAGACATGGATCTATGTGGCCACCACAGAGGAGCAGATTTGTACTAAGATCATCTTACTAAGATCATCTCCTAATACAAAGCAGCGGCTAATGAAAAAAGCATTCCAGTATCTGAATGTGACAACTGTATCTGGTACTTTCCTTTTTCTTCCAGATTATAATAGAGGACACATTTCTTTGTTAACCTGTGATTTGAAAAATTTCATAATGCCACAAAAGACCAGTGGCTACCTCTTTGCCTTGCAAATGAACTTCTAAACGATTTGTGTTTGACCTGCTTTGCTGTTAATAAGCTACTTAACATTTTGCTGCTGAAGATTGGGGGCAACTTTCAGTTCATTTTTTTCTCTAATGAATCAGAATTATGTATGGTTAGATGATTCTACCCCTGAATAACTTCCCCGAGATCTGAGAAACATGGAAAACATAAGCTACCTGGGCACTTTTCGCCTTAGTTAACCGGAATCGAAAACAGAGACAAAAGGAAAATGAAGGTTCTTTTTATCTTATTTCTAGAGACCAAAACCAGATATGCAGTTCCGAAACCGGCTCCTTTATTCTTAATAAGGAACAGTGGTGCTCTCTGGACATGAGCAATCTGTTTTTTGTTTGTTCGTTTGTTTGTTTGTTTGTTTTTGAGACAGAATCTCACCATGTTGCCCTTGGTAGAGTGCTGTGTTATCACAGCTCACAGTTGGTATCACAACCCCTGGAGCCGAAGCGACTTTCCTACCTCAGCCTCCCAAGCAGCCGGGACCACAGGCACCCCCTACAATGCCCGGCTATTTTTTTATTGCAATTGTCATTGTTGTCTAGCAGGCCTGGGCCAGGCTCGAACCTGCCTTGGCACTCATGGCCAGCGCCCCACTCAGTAAGTTATGGGTACGGACCTGCCTCGAGCAACTTTTCAGTTCAAGAGCTGGTGTGTGCCAGCACCGTGACCTTACCATTCATCTTATTGGTCTGTTGCAGCCCAGAAGACCCTTCTTACTATAGAACAAAATCAGCCTTTCTGGCTTCTTAAATTTGCTTAATTCCTTCCCCAACAAATGTACCTTTCTTATTATGTGATGTTTGAATCTAAGAAAACAAAAGATGAGGGTGATGTGAGAGGGCACCGACCAATACAAATACGTATTTTAAAAATAGGTGGCTGATTTTCTCACTTCTTCACAAAGGAATTTCATTTTTATTGATTTGCACCTTATTCTGTGTTTATATTGGTTCTACACGTTCCAAAATTATTAACTCATTTTGTACTTTTATGTATGACTCTTATATTTTATAACGGCTTTTAAATCCACCGGTAGGACATATTGTCCCCAATGGTGTCATTTGACATTAAACAAAATATTAAAATGTCACCTGATGGCTAACTGATGTTTTTTCTTGGGCTTCACAGAGGAATGGCAATAAGGATAGAAATCATTTCAGGAGAAAAAAAAAAAAAAATGTGGGACTTAATTGCTACTGTCTGCTATACATGTTTTACAAAGCACACACACACATGTAGACTTTTTTTTGACACAGAGTCTCACTCTGTTGCCCTGGGTAGAGTGCAGTGGCATCACCTTAGCTTACTACCTCCTAAAATTCCTAGGCTCAAGGGATTCTCCTGCCTCAGCCTCCCAAGTACTTGAGACTAGAAGCACCCACCACAGTGCTTGGCTAATTTTTCTATTTTTAGGAGAGTTGGGGTCTCACTCTTGCTCAGGCTGGTCTGAATTCCTCAGCTCAAGCAACCCACCCACCTAGGCTTACCAGAGGGCTGGGAATACAGGTGGGAGCCTCTGCGCCCAGCTGCTTTACAAAATAATGAGTAATTTAAGCTTGACAGATCTCCACGAGGTAGTCACTGCTATTATCCCCATTGGAAAAATGGGGGAAGTCGGCATACAGAGATTGGATAACTTGCTCAAGTTCATGTAAATAATCAGTACAAGAAGAACAAGCTGAGGAATCTCCTTTAGCGCTGCACTGTAAGTTATGACACCATACTCTAAATGGAGAATAAGTCCATTCATTAGCAACCTCCAGACCAGAGGATGTGGATTTTTTTAAATCAATTTTAAGAAGTGGTTCATGACCATAGCTAACACTGTTTTTCTAGTCCATAGGTCCAACTTAATCTCAAACAAAGTCTCAGCAGGCTTTGTTGAAGAAATTGGCAAGCTGATTCCAAAATATACATAAAATGCACAGAAAATAGAGCAGGTGAAATGATTTCATAAAGAGCAAAGTTAAAGGGCTACAATCGTGTTTGCAGTTTGCCATCAAGTCACTGTAACAAGGACCACGTGGAGTTTGTGAAGACAGATATGGACCACATGGAGTTTGTGAAGACAGATATGGACACCAACAGTAAAGCAGGGAGCCGTAAAGAGATTCACATATTTAGACTCAACTGACTTTTAACAAAATACCACCGTGGGCGGCGCCTGTGGCTCAACGGAGTAGGGTGCCGGCCCCATAAGCCAGAGGTGGTGGGTTCAAACCCAACCCCGGCCAAAAACTGCAAAAAAAAAAAAAAAAAAACACTAACCGTTTTACACCAACTATTTACACAGTAAATAGTACTCTATTCAACAAATGATAGAGAAGCAATTGGGCAACTATTAAAAACATATTATACTCTTCCTCACCTCAAACTATGCACAAAATCAATCCAAAACCAATAATAAGCCTAAGACAAAACCTTAGTGGCCTCAGGGAGTGTAAAGATTTCTTAACCAGGATGCAGCCAGGAGGGAACACGAAAGAAGAAATTAATAAATTGGAATTCATAAAAATTAAAAACATCTACTCCTTCTAAGACGTGCTCAAGAAAAACACAAGCCACACATTGGAAGAAATATTATATAAAAATAATTATATGCACTGAATTATTAAAATACATGTTATTGGTAAAATTTATAAATTATAAAAATGACCAAAAACTTCTATCCAGTGTATTAAAATATAGCTATAAAAATGTCAAGACACACAAATAAGTCACCAGAACACCAGCAACATCAAACGAAAGATCAGGGGGCTGTGCCTGTGGCTCAGTGAGTAGGGCACGGGCCCCATGTGTCAGAGGTGGTAGGTTCAAAACTGGCCCCTGCCAAGAACTTCAAATAATAAAATAAAATAAAATAAAATAAAATAAAATAAAATAAAATAAAATAAAATAAAATAAAATAAAATAAAAAATAAAATAGTGTAAAGATGCTTTACAAAACAAAAGATAGAAAAATCCATACACTCCTGAAGATTTCTCAGGAGATGTAAATTTAAACCACCATACACTTACTAAAATGGCTAAAATTTAAAAAGTGACAATGTCCACACTGGCAAGGATGTAGAAGGGTTGGAACTCTCAACATTGCTCCTGGGAACACAAAATGCAACATTCCCACTTTGGCACTTCCTTATTATTTAAAAATATACTTTCCACACCACCCAACAAGACTCTTCTGAGACAATTATTCTAAAGAACTAAAAACATGTTTGTGCAAAAACTTTTTCCTGGGTTGTCTTAGTAGCTTTATTAAAAGCCTAGAATTAAACATGGCTCAAATGTCCATCAACAAGTAAACAGTTACACAACTTGTGGTATACGCCACGAAGGGCGAAAATATGAAATAACAAAACACAGGTGCATGTAACAACATGCTTTTTATTTCTTTGTTTTTACTTTTGTTCATTGAGACAGAGTCTCACCCTGTAAGCCTAGGTAGAGTTCGGTGGTGTCATAGCTCACAGCGAACCCCTGTCTCTTGGGCTTGAGTAATCCTCTTACCTCAGCCTCCTGAGTAGCTGGGACGTCAGGTGTGCACAGCCACTTCTGGCTAATTTTTCTATTTTCAGTAGATAGAGGGCCTCATGCTTGCTCAGGCTAATCTCAAACTCCAGAGTACCAAGCCTCCTGGCTCGGCCTCCCAGAGTGCTAGTGTAACAACACGATTGAATCTCAAAGACATTATACTGTACGAAATAATCTGGGTATGTGAAAGCAAAAATATAATTCCATTTATATCAAATTATAGAACATGCTGAAATAATTTGTAGTGACAGACGTCAAATCAGTTGCCAGGGACCAGAGTCAGGTACAATTGACTGCAAACAGTCAGGGGCATCCATGGTGGTAAAAATAAATAGTCTGTTTTGATGATGACTGTGGTTACATGGTTGATTACATTGTCAAAGCAATTGCATTTTATATGCAAAATGGGTACACTTATTTTATGGAAATTGTTTCTCAATAAAGTTGATTAAAACTACACAATGAGAACTGTGGAAATGCCAAGTGGAACAAAAGGGCAAAACAGAAAGACTATCAGTTTAAATCAGAAGGTGCTGTGAGCTGACTCAAAGCATAGCATTTATTTCACTGTATATGATCAGACGGAGATTCGCCCAATACCTACCATAGTCACCTGCAGTGGAAAGGGATTAATGGAAAAATATTAGCAGGGCAGTGACAATACTTTTTGCTTTTTGTAGTCCCCAAATTTTTGTTTCTGATTAAGTTGGAAAAGCAATTGTGACTAGCATTTGCTCTCTCTCTCTTTTTTTTTTTTTTGCAGTTTTGGCTGGCGCTGGGTTTGAACCCACTACCTCTGGCATATGAGGCCAGCGCCCTACTCCTTTGAGCCACAGGTGCTGCCCACCCACCCCCTCTCTTTTATACATACATACACACAACACAAAACACACACCTTCAGACCCTCGTGGATGGACAAAGATTGTGAACAGCCCAGCAAGGAGAGGAAGCCTCTGACATTAAGATGCTGAGAAAGAACATTGAATGTTTGCATATTGTATGTCCCTGAAGCAAAATAATAGGCAGGAGAAACTGGCTTTGATAGCTATTCCCATAGAAACAGGCATTGAATGATGATTACCTCAAAGAACACCAAGCAAATATCCAAAAATACCCAAGCTTTGGTGAACTATTACAAGCCTATATATATTTTATATTTCCACGCCTTTTGTGAATTTCATTACATCTGAGTTGGGTTAATAATTTAACCAGAAAAAGCAAACTTCAGTCATTTTTTTTTTTTCCCCTAAAAGCAGGGATGACAGTTTCCCCCTAGAAGTAAGAAAACCAGGCTGAAGAGAAGAGAAAGAAACGAAGAGTATGTTTGGTGGATGTGATGTGATTTCCCTAATGGCACCAGTGCTTATGTCAGAATCCAAATCTTCTGAATCCCAATTCAGTACACATTTTATTATACCTTGACACGTGTTACTGGGAAGATTATTTGGGGCCATCTACAATAACTAGCACTTCGACCATAGTATTATATATTCTGTAACCTTTACACCACAACCTTAAATGTGAACCACTTTGCATGTATTTCCTTCACATAATTAATTCTCATTCACATAATAGTCTTATAAATATAATTTGATATAATCTGCCTTGATGTTGATATTATTGTTAAAAATTTAAGTTCTTGAGACTCTCCACAGGAAGATGTAAGATCTTCGAAGGAACTCAGCATCAGAGATTTTTGTATCTCTCAATCTTATTGACTTATATTTAATAGAATAATGTGGAATACAAAATGCTTTCAAAAGAAATCTAAAAAAATTAAGAAGGTATTTTGTACCTCCTGAGGTCATACGTTATTGTATGTGACCATCAGAATGACTCTCATGGTAGAACATGGGAATGTCCAGCCCTAGAATTCCCCACGTTGCTTATTCAGAAAACTACCAGGATATTTCAGTTCAGTGGTGGTGTGAACGACACCCAAGGAGTTTCTGCTTTACCTTTGTTCTTGTCAAATCTCCTCCGTATATTCTGAAAGAAAGAATTAAAAGAACTTTATGCCCTATATTTTTTATTACTTTTTCTATCCCCCCAAATTGGAGTATTTATTATTTTAGCGAGGTGAAAAGGAAACAATCATTTATTTGGGATAGAGACCTGAAGATTATGAAGCCTCCCTGCTCGCTTAACATAGAGAAGAATACCTTCTCCTCTTGAATGTATAATTTATGCTCGAGGAATCTTTGAATTAATGATAGTTTGTAAGAAAAGTGCCTATGACATTTTTAATAGGCTGTGCCCATGTGAACCACAGTGTCTGTTTCATGTCAGGGACAAGCTAAGAAATGGAAGATTTCCCCCAGCATCTTTCTTTAAGTATTTCATTTTTAAAGATAGTAGGAGCCTCTACATTTCATAAGGGTGAGATTAAAGATAAATTTTTTTCTACTTAGCAGGAAAGACTCAAATAATTCCAATGAAAGTGATAATTCTGATGATTTGTTTATAACAAGTCTTATAATATTATTTTGCAGTAATGTATTTATTTTGCATTTCCACCAGTGCAATTTTGGTTTACTGAGTTTAAAAATCATTCTTAAACTTTTCACAAGTAGATGCTTATACAAATAAATAGTCTATTTTTTTTTCTTTATTCTTTCTTTTTGTTGCTGTTCTTGCAAAACTATTAACTACATAGGTGAAAATTTGTGAAAACGGAACATACTGCAAAATTTAGTAAAATCTCTGAGAACTTCAAGTTTATACTTGGCCAATTTAGGATGGTTAAGTGGGAACTACTCCAGACAGCTTGATATTTCTCAACTGAAGATATATTTTTATTTATTTGCATTCTTTTATTATCTATGGTGCAAGTTCTGACAATGAAGTTTGTGAACTTCCACTGAGTACTGATATTGGCAGCACTGTGAAAAAACTCAGGTTTCACAACTTTGTTACGCCAGTATCTATGAGCTGGGTTCACATCAGCTTGTGTCAGTGTCTTGCTGAGTGGAGTTCATTATTGTTGTTGTGCAGTTTTGTGTCCTGTGGGAAGAATGTTGCAGCTTAAATTAGAGCAAAGAACAAACTCATAAATTTCTAGTTAAACTTGGCAATAGTGGAAGTGAAATCAGGGTCATGTTAGTTCAACTGTATGGGGATAATGCCATGAAGACCACAGTAGTGTCCAAAAGTTTTAAACATTTTTTTCTGAGGGGAAAAAAAGCTCACTGATGAAAAGAGCTCAGGGTGACCAGGAAGGAGCAGAACTGGCTAAACAATGGCAGTAATTGGTTGAGTCATGTGTCAAAATTGTCATCTGACTGTGAGAAACATAAAAGACCAAGGAAACATCAATAGAGAGACACTTAGGAAAATATTCATTAAAAATCTTGGCACAAGAAGAGTGTGGTTCTTGTATCACGACAATGCACCAGCTTACATAGCACTGTCTGTTAGGGAGTTTTAATCCAGTGAATAAATAACCATATTGGAACACCCTCCTTACTCAGCTGATCTGGGCCCCAGTGACATTTTTTCTTTACCTGAAGATAAAAGAAATATTGAAAGGAAGACATTTTCATGACATTCAAGACATCAAGGGCAACAGGCCCACAGCTCTGATGGCCATTCCCAAAAAAGAGTTCCAAAATTGCTTTTGAAGGGTAGACTAGGCACTGACATCTATTTCATTTTCAGTATGTAGTGTTGATTTTGTGACATTAAAATCAGCTGAAAAAATAAATTACTTGAGGTTATTGGGAGTATACATTTTTGCATATGCAAGAAAATTCAAGAAAGAATGATCAATAGTCCAGACCTAGTGTTCCAGATGGATGGACCATAGTTAATATTCTATTGACAGATACTGCTTACATATATTAAGATGAAAGAGCCACCACTTACGTGAAAATTAGGCTAATGATGTACTCTAGGATGAAGCAGAATTTCTATTAGAGCAATGGTGAAAAGAGCATTCTGAGAAAGCATTGAGATTTAGGGCATTTTGATTATAATAGACCAGGAATTCTAAAGATAGAGGGAAAGCTCCAGAAGAAAGATAAGATTAGGAAATATATTTGAGAGTCATGGGCTTTGCTGATGATGGACCCAGGCAGAGACAAAGGGATGCTGAAATGAGGCCTGTGGCCTCTTCACTCCTGCCAAAAATGATGTGCCAAAAGTTTAGGGCTTTCGGATATTTCATATCTCCTTTTTAATTTCATGAATATTTTCCCTCTTTTCTGTCTTGTTTCTATTGTCAAGGGGTCTGTCTTCATTTTTAATTTTCTTTTCTTTTCTTTATCCTCCTTACACCCAACTCAGATATTTCCTCCTCTAGAAAATCTTTCCTCACCCTGTCTAGACTTGCCCAATAAGAACTGTGTTTTTTTAATTCTATTTCTATATTAGAAATTGAAATAGTCTCTTTTGCTTTCTTTCCCATTGGATTGCCATATATTGGATATACTTGATGTAATTCCATGTCACTAATACTAGATATATAACAGGTCACTTTTTGAATGTAAGAAAAAAAAAATTTAGTAGTAGTAATTAAAAAGGATATGCTTGAGTTTTGAATGAGTCAAGTATAGTTGTCCAGGAATCTCTCTGTTTAGGTAACTTTGAAATTAACCAGCATACGTGTACTGAAGAATGAGAGCAGTTAAGTAAGAATCAAGTCTTTAGAAATAGTGTTTAAAAGGTAAACATTTTGCAATGAAATAAGGACTGCACAAGGTATTAATTCACAAATAGACTCTAGACCCATTTCAGAACAAAAAGTAGGATAAATAATGACTAATATTAAAGCTTCAGGCAAAGATTACAGAGGGTTAAGAGAACATGATAAAAATCTGTTCTTAATTGTCTTTTGTCTTCAACAATGAAAAAGACAAAAAGAAAGAGAGAGAGAGAGAAAGAATTAGAAGAATCACCTTCAAAGTTAATAATTAAATTAAGGATCAACTAACTAGAGGAAAATTGAAGGCCTAGCATGGTGGCTCACGCCTGTCATCCCAGCACTGTGGGAGGCCAAGACGGATGGATTGTTAGAGCTCAGGAGTTCCAGACCAGCCTGAAAAAGTAAGATATACTCTTTATTAAAAAACCAGGTGAGTGTTGTGGCAGGAGCCTTTTGTCCCAGCTCCTGTGAAGGCTGAGGCAAGAGGATCACTTTTGCCCAAAAGTTTGAAGTTGCTGTGAGCAATGATACCACAGAACTCTAGCCTGGACAATGGAGTGAGACATTGAAGAAAGAAACAGAGAGAGAGAGAGAGAGAGAGAGAGAGAGAGAAAGAAAGTAAGTTGAGCCCAAGACAAATGTGGACACAGTGTAAAGGCATTGACTCTAATAAACCAAGCCAACACACTTAGTCTAGACAAGTGTGCAAGGATACTAATAGATCCTAATCCACACAATTATTTATATGTACAGAGCGATTTGTTATTATTCATATACTATACTTCCTCAGAGTACTATGCCATAATTCAAACCTCACTCCATCTAACTGTTAAATAATTGTTTGTGGAATGCATTCTTATTTCCCTTATACAGAGAAACAGCGACAGTATCTGACATGTGTAAGGACCTGAATCAGCTTAGAAGTAGATCCACAATTAAAGCCGCATCTTTTGAATCCAAATCCAGCTCTTTCTAGAAGAGAGAAGAACCACCAAGTGTGTATTCTTAGATAGAAATGTTTTGAGAAGGAAAAACTCTTTGAGAAATAATAAAAAGTGGGAGAGACACAAATATATTTGAGTCAGTCTGTGTACTAATGATCAAAAAAAGAGAAAGAAGTAGATAAAATTAAATAACTAAAGTTGGTAAGTTTGATGAAAAATCCTTGTAGGATTTACCCTACCTTCTTCCCCTGCTACCCTGTTAAAAATCTCCCAGTACCCTTCACCTTTGGGCCCTGTATCCTTTAAAAAGGTTAGAGGCAGTTAAATCAGGTAGACTTATAATTTTTTAATATATTAGTCTCTTAAATCCTGGTGATAATTTGTGTACTATTTGTATGACATGTGGTATTTTTTCTTTCTAGGCTTTACTAATCTTATATGCAAAACGTTTATTAAATGTTATCAAGTGTATTTAAAACCCAGACATATAAAAGATGATGCACAGTTACAAGCTTAGGTGTTAGAGGTTAGAAAGTGCCCAATAGTGGGGACCAAGGACCATCTAAAGGTTTGGTAAGTGTTCTGTTTACTGATCTATACCCTGGTCATAAATTACATTCAGTTTTCTATAGTTTATTGAGTTGTTTGTCCACTTTTATACATTCATGTTTTATTTAAAAAAAAAGATTTGCTTTAAAATACAATAAAAACTAACAAAAAAGTCACGTCTAAAATCTTCCCTTGATAAAAAGGCAGTTATGGATATGATAATTAGCAAATGGACAGATAACCAAAAAATGTAAAATATCATAAGATCCACCTCTCTTTTGAAGGGTTACTATTTTCAGAGATGAAACTTAACTGTTGGAGAAAAAAAAAAAGATATACCAGTAAACGCCACAGCTCTACATGGTATGGGCTATTTTTGGCAGAAAAGGATTTAATTAAAGATCACCCAGTATAAGCTTCTCATTAAAATATGACTTAAATACCAGAATTTGATTTATTTTATTAAACTTTATCCTGAGACACTATGAAATTTAATAAATCTCACATAGAGACAGTATATTGAAATCTGTGGTTACAAAAAGCTCAGAACCTGAACAGCCATGTCGGCATCCTGTGATGCTGTTAACATGTGGAACATTGACACTCTTAGAACAAAGGGGACCAGAAGCAGATGTGTCAGGATACAGTCAGTCTGATTAATGCACATTACATTCAAATAAATGTCACCTTTTTTGTCATGAATTATAACCTTTAATTCAATTATGCTAGAAACTGTCTTTATAATGATTGTGCTGCACTCGGTTGAGAATAAAAAGGAAGGAAATCTTAGATTATGGACATGGAACACCGCAGTAACTTCAAATTGTGAATGGAATTGGAATCGATTCTGCCTATAGTAAAATTGAGCATATTACATCCAATGACATAGCAATCCCAACCAAAGGGCTGGTCTCTAGAGAAACCCACATTCCCTTATGCAATTGAGACATATATAAGCCTATGTATAGCAGCAGTTAAAAGTAAAAACTGGGATGATAAAGCTCAAATTTCTGTCATACAGAATGTACAAATGAAATATCTTATCTTTACACAATAAAGTTCTATTGGCAAGTGAAAAGCAAGGTATTAGGATCCCTTAAGTAAGTAAAAGCAAGCTGCAGAAAGATTAAAAAAGATTATTATTTTTGAATACATAAAACAATACTGTATGTATATATACAAAGAATAACTATAAAATGCACATGAATAATGATATAAAGTTCAGTAAGTTTTGCAAAATTTTGTAAATAATTAAAAAATAGAATCGTACTCTATTCACATGTTCATATGTCCATTTTCTCATTTTTTCAGTAAATTGAGAGGGCTTTCTTTATGGTGGGCCATCATCTAAGGCGGTGTTTTTCAACTTTTTTATCTCATAGCACACTTGAACCTATAGTTAAACTTCCATGACACACTTAAATTTTATTGATAAAACAAAGAGAAGTAAAAAAAAAAAAAGAGAGAGAGAGAGAGAGAGAGAATATACTTACTGTGCTTTGAACATCTTTCAAAAATAATTGAATTAATGGTCTTTAAAATTTTTTGTGGCACACATGAGATTCTCTCATGACTCACCAGTTGAAAATCACTGATCTAAGGGCTGGACACCAACAAAAGAAAAATATGTTATACAATTGCATGTTGCATAATGATGGGGTGGGCTGAGAAAAACAATGCTAGGCAATCTCATTGTTTTGTGAACATCACAGAATGTACTTGTATGAATCTAGATGAGATGGCCAGTACACACCTAGGGTAGAGTATAGCCTGTTGCTCCTATGCTATAAAGCTATGCAGAATATTAGCATAGTATAATAAATACCGTAGGCAGTTGTAATGGTAAACATTTTCTATGCAAACATATCTAAACATGCAAACGGTGTAGTAAAAATGTGGTTGTAGAAACTTACTGGATCATCATCATTTTTGTGATTCATAGTTGACTCAACAAGAGGTGTATGACTATTGTTCTTATCTTCAAATAAGTTACAGATTATAATTGAAGCATTTAATATATTTTTAAAAAAACTATCTGAAAGGAAGCTACAGATTAAAACAAAAGTATACACAAAGCCTGACTCCCAGGACATGCTATGGATGGAAAAGGTACTGTGTACAGGACCAACCAGGTCTGCAGGTGCAGGACATAATTGTTCTCCTTGGGTTCTTCATTTTTCTTTCCAAGTTGCAGTGAAATCCATTGATTTGACCAATGTTTTCCTTCAAGCCTACTCAGTTCAAGAATTTCTTATAGCAGCCTGCTTGTGTACAGAGAGCACTTTTTCCTTTTTGTCCTGTGGAGTATGTCTCTCTCTCTCTCTCTCTCTCTCTTTTTTCCTTTTTTTTTTTTTTTTTTTGATGTAAACTCTCTTCTTGAGGTCACATCAGTAACAGGTGTCATACATGAGGTGGGTCAGTTAAGTTCACAAACTCAGCCTAGGAAAAGTATCTCATTGCTGAATATCGCTTCGGTTGGCCATCTGGTGACCACCATGATATTCAGCAATGAGGTAAATTAATCACGTTTAACTCATATTTGGAAAACACCCTGTTTTCCACAAAGCCCTTTTTATAAGAACATAGTGCAACAGCCTACAGCATGTTTTCTTTCTCAAAAGAGAACAAGGGATGTGTTATAAGAGACATATGTTGTCATGTTTGACAGAATTTGTATGGTATATTTTGGGGATGTGAAGAGACAGGGTAGGCTGGATCACCTGAGAGTAACTTCAGCTCTGCAATTTTGCAGTCTCAACCTTCCAAAGTGAGAACTGTCTTCAATCTTCGCTATATACACCACCACCGTGATGGAATCCATTGGTGTCTACGCTTCCTTGTTTAAATTGTATTATCTTCATTAATTTTAGTTTAGTTACTTCTTGGATAATTTTGAAAATAGCAAGCTTGGGGAATCACCACATCTATTTCTGATCTTTTGAAATTTAAGGAGAATTTCCTAGATCTTATATTTAAAAAATCAATTTTCTTAAAACAACTGATTCCTTCTTATCTGGATTTTCCATAATTTGTATAGCTTTATGCACAGCTCCTCATACTTCTTTCATTTCTCTAGCATGAAAAACTATTACTATTTGGTTTTCATCCCGGTTTTGTACATTTATTTTCTCATAAGTAGGACAGGAAGGTTACCATTGAATTCATTTTTCAGATGAGGAAACTAACAGAGAGAGAGAGATTAATTTGCCTAAAGAATCAGAATGACCACTGCAATTCTGGGGAGGATACTTTCCTATATCATGTTCCTCTCTGATACCAAGTCTGAAATGCAGGTAAATTTTACACAAGCACACACACACAAATATACACACAGCTCTAAGAGTAGGTAAAGGGAAAAAGGCTATAAAATAATTATAAAATTTGTTATTATTTTTTTTTTTTTGTAAAATAAAAAAAAAGGTGGGCAGGAAAGGAATATCTCATAATGAGAATCTCATAAATCTTTTTTCATAATCGGGAAGTATTATATAGCAGCAACACCATAGTTTTAACCCAAAAGAAGAAACCAAGGAATCTTAGAAATTATTAGGCTATTAAGTATTAAATGTCTGATCTCCTTAAGACACTTGACTTTCCTAACATTTCCCTTGGATACTTCTTTTTCATTAATTGTGAATGTATATCATCATTCTTTCACATACTTTTCAAACCTTTTTAAGAGCAATTTTTGTGAAATCATGGATAAGTCAAAACTTCATGTTATTCTTGAATATCAGTCCATCATGGAAGCAGTGCAGCACAGACAGCTCGGAAGTTAAAGTGTTCGGAAAGGATGTGGCTGATGAATGCATGGATGGCTTAAGAAGGTCCATTCTGGTGATCTTATTCTTGAAATGAGCCTCATGGGCAACCAGAGACCAAAGTGATGAGCTGAAAGCTACAGTGGAAGTGAACTCATCCCAACATACTCATGAATTAGCAGTGAGGTTTGATATTACTATTCCCACAATATTGAACCATTTGAAACAAATCAGCAAAGTAAAGAAGCTGGACAGATGGGATGTACCTGAATTAAACGAGCGTCAGAAGAGAAATCATCTCAAAGCTTGCCTTTTTATACTGTTACAAAATAAAAGGGAGCCATTTCTGCACTGTATCACTACCTTCCATGAAAAGGGACTCTTTTTGATGATTGCAAGTGTTCGGCACAATGGTTGAAGAAGATGAAGTGCTGAAACACAGTTAAAACAAAATCTTCATCAAAAAAAGCTAATAGTATCTGGTTGGTGGTCCAGCGCTGGTGTCATCCACTACAGCTCCACGAAGCCTGGTCAGTTTATTAGAGTGGGTCTGCTGCAACCAGTTGGATGCCATGATGAGGATGCTTGTGAGGAAGCAGCCAAGATTGGTCAGCAGAGATGAGCCAGTCCTCTTACAAGAAGGAAACATGAACACTCTCTGTCATCTGCTATATTCCCCAGACCTTCACCAACTAACTGCCACTTCTGCCAGGCTTTAGTTCACCTCTTGCAAGAACAAAAATTCATTCTCAATAATCTGTGGAAAATTCCTTCTGTGATTTCATCACCACTCACTCTTCAGATGTCTTCACTGCGGGCATACACAAGCTACTGTTAAGATGGCAAAACTGTGTTGATAGGTTAGGCTTATACTTTGATTTATTTTGATATTTCTTATATTAGATGTGATAAGCCAAATTTTCTATTGGGAATCAGACATTTCAGACTTACTAACCTTATATATACTTTCAAGTGTCCTCATTGTGTGTCCAGAGATGATTGAATCCAAGGAACTTTATAAAGTGTCATGACTCAGAAAGGAAGGATTCCATAGTCAAGTCTAAAGTGACTTGACTATGACTAGACTAGACTAGACTAGACTAGACTATGACTAGACTAGACTAGACTATGACTAGAATGAAAGTTATGCAAGTCTCTTCCCTGTAATATCTCAAAACCTTTAGTGTATTAATGGAAAAGCTGAATTTCTAAGAAGGAACACAAAATATAGAACTTTCTGTACATTTGATAACAGAGCCCTATTTTTTATAATATAGCTTGCGAAAGCTATTTTGGGAAAATTGCTCTAAACCAATCTTATTGTTCTACCAAAAAGGAAACTGAGATGTACAGAGGTTCAATTATTAATCAAAGATAGAAAGCTTGATAAAGAAATTAAACTAGAGCCAGGCACAGTGGCTCACATCTGTAATTCCAGCACTTGGGAGGCTGAGGCGGGTGGATTGCTTCAGCTCAGGTGTTCAATACCAGCCTGAGCAATAGCAATACCCCATCTCCAAAAAACAGCCAGGCATTGTGGTGGGTGCATATAGGTCCCAGCTACTCGGGAGGCTGAGGCAAGAGAATTGCTTAAGCCCAAGAGTTTGAGGTTGCTGTGAACTGTGATGCCACAGTTGCCAGGGCAACAAAGGGAGACTCTGTCTCAGAATAAAGAAAAGAAAGAAAAGAAAAGAAAGATATTAAACTAAACCCATGGATGGATAGAAATCATTGAACATTTTTTTTGCCCAAAATGGGCAAATGCCCTGAGATAATATTTTAGAACTTATGTAGTGCTAATGATACAAATATATCCTCTAAGAAATGAAATAGGGAGATATATATATTTCTTTTTAGTAAAAATATATATTTTAAGAAAGATATATATTTTATTTTTATGCTATATTATTTGTATAATTTATATTATATTTCTAAAGATATCCATTATTATTAAACAGTATAAAGAAGATGCACATTTTTATTTCGATAGCAGTAATCTACTTATACATAATATACTTATGCTGCCCCTGGGATACCAACAGGAGCATAATGTCACTAACATTACCTGCACATACAGAGATGTACTGATACTAATACATTGCAGGAGTTAATATATGCTTCATGGGCTCACACATGTTCAAGGAAGACAGAGTTTTCAAGATGACTTAAAACAACCCTCTTATTTGAGTAAACTGAGGCCCAAGTAAGTCAAATAGTAAAGGCAGGGATGTGGATTTTGGCAGATATTGCCCAAGGCTCTGTGTTCCCATAGCACAGCAATTCAGTCTTATATAATCATGTGTGGTCATGAAAACTTTCTGGAGATGGCTCATAGGGTGCCCCACTCTTTCTTATTTAAGCTTCCATTTGCATTTGTAGGAGAAAGAGCAATTATGAAATAAGATTACTTGTCATCTCTGAATGAAGAGTTCTCTTGTTTAGCTAAAACAAAATAAGGGCATGTTTTCTTCTCTGAGGGAGGTGAGAGATGAAAATAGCTGCTTACTTCATGTAGAATTATTTAGAAATGCCTGCTTGCTTTAGGAATGCACACTTTCCTCGTGGAGAATACCTTTCTTCTTCTTTTTTTTTTTTTTTATCTACAAACATCAGCTGTGTTGCAAGGCATCAAAAAGAGCAGTGAAGGCACGAAATACAATTATCTTGTTGACCAAAAATAAATAAAAATCTTTAAATGCCCTTGAACAACATGATGGAAATAAGGCAGAATTATTTATTAGCTTTTTATTTCTGCCTGTTATTAGCCTCCAGGTAGGCTCAGTATCATTATAAATGCTTTAACATCTCACACTCATCTGGTTGCTCTGCATTTCCCATTCTTTGGAGTCGAAGAAACTCCCACCAGTAATGGAAATACCCAGTAGCTGTGTAACTAACTCTAAATTATTTTTTTCATGAGACTCTTGGGACTTGACCTTTCTGTGTTGTCCTGGTATCAGATAGGGTTTATTTATTGGCTTCTGACACCTGTCTGGCTCAAAAAAAGAATAGCAAATTTAGGATTGAATGAAAACCCTGTACATATGGGCCTTAGTGTGCCTTATATGCCTGCTCCTGCCTGTTCACTACTTTTTCTCCTGGTGTATTGACCCTCGGGCTTTGGACCATCCTATCTAAAAGATCAATGTGGGCCTATGCCATTCCTCTTTATTTTAATCTCCTTTCTCAGATATACTCCATCTATTGCTTATAGCCCCTTGGAAACCAGAATCTGGACCTTTGTTTAGAGATCTGCAGTGCCTACCACATAAGTCCAAACTGCTTCAATTTTGTTTTATCAAATGTGACTGGTCCAGTCCTATTATGGCCAGAAACTTTGAGGAGACATTCCATCTGGAAATTTTGGGTAATTTCACCTGATTTAGGACGTTATTATAGAACATAGATACCTAAATGTCAAAGACTGTGTTTTCTTCAAGGTTACTTCATTTTTACAACATTAAATTTACCAAGAACTAAATTCTGCTTTCTTCGGAAAGAACATTATTCCATGTAGAGATGAAATTTGGATTTATTTTCATTTTTATCTCCTAAGAAATGAAGGTAACATTTGATGAACCTCTGATGTCAGATCAGTATCAGAGCTATGACAACAGTAAGAATATGTTGCCTAGTTAGGGACTCAGATCTAATTTTTCATAGTTTCCTTTTATTATTGATTTTTTATTCCTACATATAAATAAATAATTTACTAGAATCCAAATCCATGTGGACCATGTCTGAATTTCTTCTTGTTAGATCTTTTTCTTTGGTCCTTAGTTACCAAAACATAGCTTAGACTTCACTGTACCTGAAAAACTAGCAGCTAAGAAAAACAACAAAACAAAAAATTGATGTAGCTTCCTTTAGAACTTCCAGTAATATTAGTGTAGATTTACTTTTTATTTGTTATTGACTAGATAAATGAAAAATAGGATCTATGCCTCTGACCTTAGCTTTCATTTAACACATTGCTTCCCTCCTAAATAATTTCCCCCCCTTAGGGCCACGTATTTCATTAGGTCAAGATAGGTCAAGAGACATATGTGCTTTATGAGGACATGAGCTCAAAACTAGTGTAAGTTAAATCCCATTCCCATGGCAGCTAGTGTGTTAAAATAGAAAGGAAAGCTGAATATCCTGTCTCATCTATCAAGGGATTGATGACTTGCTGGCGAGTCATACCTAGTACAGACCAGACCATAGCGCTCTTCCCTAGCCAGCTACTCCACATAAGCTAACTCAGGGTAAAATTTCAGATGGCAGAATGGCAACATCTCCTAGGGAGATTGTAACTTTAGATTATAGTTTCCTACAAATCTGAACTTTTGAAATAAGAAATTTAATCGTTTTCATTCATAGGTAATTTTATTTAAAATTTGAGTTTGATGACACAGTAAGAGTCAGTTTTAGAGTATAGTGACTCACTAAATTGATGTGATAATTTGTCTCTACCCTGAGACAAGTTGCCCAAGTTTACCAAGCTCTGAGTTATTCAGAGCTTAGCTATGACAAAACATATTATATATTTACTATAGAATAGGCCCTGGTTCTGCAATCTCCTCCTGCACAAAACTCACAGAGCAACGAAAAGTGGAACTAGTGTCTGAATTCTCAGCTTCTGAACAAAAAGGAGAGGAATGATGAGGCACCCTGGTGGAGAAGCAAAATGGATAATGTTGAAGTGACTGAGGGAGGACAAGTTTATTTAAACCTGGAAACACAGATCAAGACTTCAAGCCTGTGTCAGAAGTAATATGTCTGATTCTACAAGATCCTTACTGCCCTTGAGGGACATCCTTTTAGTCCAAACACTCCAGAGGAACAAGACCCAGGAATACCCTCAGTCTCATAATAATTGCCCTCACTTGCCAAGTCATTGTGCAGTGACTACATCTTTAAAGAGAGTAGAATGCTCAATCCAATGGATTTAATACGAACACATGAGAAATGATGCCTTTTCTAAGGTTTCCATTTTTTAAAATTTTCATTACCATTCCAGTGTAAATATATATATAACCGTTTTATTTATATATATAAATATAATATATATATATAAATATAATATATATATAAATAACATATATATATAATATACTGTTTATATATATACTGGTTATATATATATATATATATATATATATATATATATATATATATACACACATATATAAAACACGAGGGGTGTATATCTGTACTATGTATAGTTTATTGGGTGCTTCTCATGTGCCTGACTCCCTAAGCTCTTTACATTATTACATGATTTAATCCTATGGACAATTCTGTGATGTAAATACTTACTATTACCTACAATTCATGGGTTTATATTTATATAAATATTATATTTATATATATATAAATATATAAATAAATATATATATATTTATATATATATTTATACTATATTATAAAAGGAAGAGAATAGTTGCCTAAGATTAATTGGACCTACCTGATAATTTTACCAGGGATGAATTCCATCACAAGCTACGCAACTTCCAGAGAGCCATCTGTGGAGTCTAACTATCCTGATTTGATACAACAGTAGAGTCACCAGCAATTCCTCTGAATTGACACCCACAGAGCCCCCTGCTTTAAAGAACCAAACAATTTAATGTGGAAGCAACCCGGTCTCATAAAATATAAGGCCACTAGAATGGAAAAGCAGCCAGACAGAACAGAAACAGGTGCTGATCCCAGGTCACACGGCTTCCTGGTCTTTGCTCTTTTCCACATTAGCTACGTGGCCTGGCATAGCTCCATAATTTACAGGCACCTCAGATTCATCATTTGTAAAATGTGAGTAATGATGTCCATCCTAGTTCAGAGAATTAATTAAGATAAAATATACAAAGCATTTTTCAATGCCTTTCCTGGCACAAAGTAAACTTTAAATAGTCATTCACTGTCAAAATTAGACTGGAAGTAGTAATTAGTGGCACTATTATTGGTATTATTATTGCTTTTATCAAAATATGCAGAATTACCTGCTTTATATTAGGTCCAAAGTATTTGTGGAAAGATATTAGCTTTTTAAAATCATATTTGATATCCTTATAAATATAGAGAAGCATAGATAATAAATTTAATTTCTTTTATCATGTAGAAATCAGCATATTTAAGTGAGGGTCTGATGACTGAACATTTCTGTGACACTAACCGTGTTCACGTTGCTCATCTCTTGCAACTCAGTGGAGTAGTTAGAACAAGCATCTCCTCCACTTTGTTAACAAGCTATCTAAAGCAGTGAAGTATTGAAAAAGAAGCCAGTCCCCAGATTGTCTGAGTCCACACCATAAACCCCAGTTCCACTATTACAACCTGTGTCTACTCCATATTTTTACTCCCCCCAAAACCTGTGATTCAAGTGATCAAAAGAAGTCATGCTATTTGTAAATCTTTTACCTGTAAATAGCCAGTCTTGTACAAAGCCATTCTGCAGGGCATCAAGCACCAGATCGGATGGAAGGGGTACAGAAGAATGATAAAGACCCTCTCTTCACTGGAGGGATAGCATAGGGCTCATGTTGGAAGCAATATACAAACAGATCTGAATCGTCATCCATCATGAGAAGAAAGGGGGCATTGGAGCTATCTGGCTCTGGTGTTGGTAATACCTGATTCTGCATGGAGCAGATGACTAATTTTGCATAATTCATAGTTCTGTCCTGAGTCTTAAGTTTCTGATAGAAGGCATTGGTTTCTTCCTTAGACCTAAAAACATGTAAATAAAATATAGCTAAATAGGTTTGCCTACTTAAGTTTTGTCCCAGCTTAGGGTGAAAGAGCTTCACTGTAACACAAATACAAGAAAATAAATGTGAATAATTAATAATACATAAATATATAACAACTGGACTAAAAATGCTAGAAATAAAAGAAAACTCACTTTTTTTTCTTAAGTTTTTTCTTTAAGGTCAAAATTAAAAGAAAGATTATAAAGCTGTTTGCAGCTGGAATGTATCATAGGGTAGTCATAAAGTTCGTATGCAATTTAAAATTGCACACAAAGGCCAGGTGTGGTGGCCCATGCCTGGAATCCTAGCACTCTGGGAGGCCGAGGTGGGTGGATTCGAGACCAACATGTGCCAGAGTGAGACCCTATGTCTACAAAAATAAAAGGGGGGGGGGTATTGTAGCAGGCACCTGTAGTACCAGCTATTTGGGAGGCTGAGGCAAGAGAATCGCATGAGCCTAGAGTTGGAGGTTGCTGTGAGCTATGATGCCACTGCACTCTACTGAAGGTCACAAAGTGAGACTCTGCGAAAGAAAGAAAGAAAGAAAGAAAGAGAGAGAGAGAGAGAGAGAGAGAGAGAGGGAGAGGGAGGGAGGGAAAAGAGAATAGAAGGGAAGGGAAGGGAAGGGAACCTTAAAATTGCACATGAACTATATGATCACCTTGTATTTCCTAATAAACATCCTAGGATCTGATGTTTGGTTAAGTTGCCTTAGTTTTCCAATGACATTTACTGACATGTTAAAGAGAAGAGGGAGATAAATTTCTGAGGAAATACTTATAAGATGACACTTCATCAAAGAATATCAACCCACATTAAGGATATATGCATTAGACTTTATCCCTCTAAAGTTCTTACGTTGATATCCTCATCCCCAGAAACTCATACTGTGTCCGTATTTATAAATAGGATTGTTGTAAATGGATGTCATAACTTAAAATGGGGTCATAAGAGAATAGGATGGTTGGACCCCTCAGCTGGCATGATTGATGTCCTCATGTATAAAGGTAAATTTTGTTGTAGACGTGCACATGATGAGAATGTGATGTGAAGATGAGGGGGTTACTTCTTCCCGTGGCCCACCAGAAGGTATAGGAGAGGGGGTGGCCAGATTCTTCCTCACAGCCTACCGGAGGAATCAGTTCTACCGATATATTTTTATTTTATTTTATTTTATTTTATTTTATTTTATTTTATTTTATTTTATTTTATTTTATTTTATTTTATTTTATTTTATTTTATTTCCTTGCTTATTTTTTAATTTCTTTTTAAAATTAAATCATAAAGAGGTAGATCAGGTATACATTAATGCATTTATGGGGTACAATGTACTGATTTCATATACAATTTGGAATGCTTACATCGTACTGGTTAATATATCCCCCACCTCATTTACTTAATTATTGTGATAAGACATTTGTACTCTATACTTAATAGATCTGACATGTACCCTTGCAATATGCATCATAGGTGTGATCTCACCAATATCTTGATTGAGGATTTTTCTGTCCTCCAGAACTAAGAGATAATACATTTTTGGTGTTTAAGTCACTTTGTTACAGCTGCCCTAGAAAACAAACACAAAGGGGAATGGAACGTGTCAGGAATTATGGAAAGCCACTTATCTCACTTGATTCTTTTACAAAACAAATTGTCATATGCATAAGAAAGCTATTTGGGAGTGAAAGCTCCTCAGAAGTGGAAAGCCCTAAATATATTCATAGCTGTTTCACCCTCAGGATTTAGGTTTTGCTTTAGAGAAAATCTCAGAGTTTTATTTCACCTGAAAGCCTTTACCTGATCTGTGATGCATTAAGATTCCAGCAGGTAGAATTCAGTGAGGAAAATTGCTTTTTGCAAAGATGTGTGATTCATTCATTCATATGTCTGTGCTATTTAGAGGAAATTATCCATGGGATTGTATCATTAGTTTAAAAGCTGCAGCAATTGTTTTTGTGTGTCAGCATAATTTTATACTGTAAGAGCATTAGTTGGAAAAACATGTTTGCAAGTGTGACTAACTCATTCCATTTTGTTAAAAATGTGATTCAAAGATTACATTCTTATTTGCCACCAGCTGTAAAGATGGGAGTTGAAAACAGAACCACCTCTCTTTTGCTGTTTTCAGTCTGGAATTTCTCCCTAAATCCTGTTGGATACTGTTGTATATTCAGAGGGAAATGTCACCCTCTGCTACACTTGGCTTAGACTTTCTGAGAAAAAGAGAGCTGTAAGCCCCTTTCCTGTTAGCTTCTTCTCAAAGTCCATTTATGGCAGTTGAGTCTCTGTGTTTCATATGCATCTTAAGATATTTCTCCAAATTCTATGTGGAATGCAAGTCATCACTTCAAGTTTCTTAAATCATTTCTTCTTGGTACTGTGCAGGATCTATGAGTGTATAGTTTATGAGAGTTTCTTTAACCAGAAAAGTACTAAAAGTACTATAAGAACATACCCACATCTTCATCTAATTATCTATATAGTTATGTATCATCTATCATAATTTGAAAATGTTAAATAATTGATTATGAAAAGATCCCAAGAAAGGGAAATATACCATAGAAAAATGAGTTGGAGACTGAAATTCACTCATCATAATCAAGGGAAGGATATCTTTTGGTTCTGACAAACATTATTTTAACAATTTTTTTATTGTGGTGATACACCCATGAGATAAAATTTATAATCCTAATCATTTTAAGTCTATAGTCCAGTGTTATCAAATACAATTATAATGTACAGCTGTCAAGATTATCCATCTCCATAACTCTGTCTTGTAAAACTGAAACTCTCTACCCCAAAACTCATCATCATTCTTGCCTTCTCCCAGAAGGCAGCCACCACTCTACTTCCTATCTCTATGATTTTGAGAACTCTAAGTATCTCAGGATTTGTCCTTGTGTGATTGGTTTATTTCACTCAGTATTATGTCTTCAAGTTTCATCAAAGTTGTAGCGTATGTCAGAATGGACTTTCTTCTTAAGGCTGAATAATAATTCATTGCATATATTTACATGTCTCTCTCTGTATATACACACACACACACCACATTTTTCTTATCAATTCATCTGTTAATAGAGACTTAGGTTCCTTTCAATTTTTAGCTATTGTGAATAATGCTGATATGAACATTGGTGTACAAAATTTCTTTAAGACAATGTGTTCAACTACTTTGTGTATATACCCAGAAGTGGAATTGTTGGTTCATGTGGCAATTATATTTTCAATTTTTTAGGGAAATACTGTGATATTTTCTGCATTGTGTGTGCCATCTTACATTCTCACCAATAGTCCACAAGACTCTAATTAATCTATATATTTTTTCTAACATTTGTTATTTTCTGTCTTTTTTTTTTTTTTTTTTTTTTAGGGAGGGCAGCAGCCATTGTAATGGATATGAAAGAGCCTATCTTATTATGATTTTGATTTGTGTTTTGCTAATGATTAGTGATGTGGAGCATCTTTTCATATGATTATTGGTTATTTCTGTGTCTTTGAAATAGACAACTGTCGATTATTTAATAACCCAAAACTAACTTAACAAGGTAAGTTTACTCTGGTTACATATTACTTTGGTTATGAATTTTTTTACCCGATGATATAAATCATCGGGTAAAATGTGTTGGAACACATTTTCTTAAATGTTCTTATGTTTTCTGCATCAAATAAATTGTATGTCTACTTAGAATTCCATAGTTCAAATCTATCATAATTTATTTAATAATTATTAAATTGATTTATGTGGTTTGATAAAATACAAGCAATGCTGCAATGTACATTTTTATAGAAAAATTTAAAATGCATCTATAATGGACTTAGTAGGATAAATTCTTAACCATTTGACATAAAAAATACTTCTAATAGTATATATGTGTTTTGGTCATTTGCATAATGAAAAGAAAAGATTTATCTCCATGCTTTATAAGCTGAGAGTAATCATTTTGTTTATTGTATGTCTTAAGTATATTTCCTATACCTATATTTTTTAATGTTAGTGAGAGATTGTGTGTTTATTTGTCTAAGTATTTATAATGAAATAGGTACACATTTATTTATAGTAGATATAATTATTTTTAACTGTTTAGTTTTTAATTACAAATATTTATTTTAAAAATACATGCAAATATGGAAAATTAATTATCATGTGCTCACATTTGCCAAACTCTTTATAGAAAGAATTTCTCCACAGTGCAGGTGTTTGACTGCTCATCTTTATCATATTTAATGACAAATATGTATATTTTAGTCTACTTCTGCCTAGCATATAAAGAGGTGGTTTCAAAAGAATAATTTCACAAAAAACTGCCTAAAAACATTTTTGGATATGCTTAGCAAGACTGATTTTGGAGCCAATGGAAAATTCAAACTGTATTAACTCTAAGCCCTTTAAGAAACAAGCAGTTGGAGTTTATTCGTGAGTACTTTTGATGCATTAATTCTCAATTTCCCTGAAGGTTTCTTATGAACATATTGTCTCCAAATCAAATATGGGGTGTTGATTTTTCTAGGTTTGTGATCTCTTGGTCTGGAGGAGCTAAGTTGTCTTTTCATGAACTTGCAGACGTTAGCCAGGTGAAGAAAGTAGAAAGGGAAGTTTATTCATAAGGGGGTATCTGTAGCACATGTTGGGTAGGACCCTTGGGCTTTGCATGTGAGAGCTATGGGAGGGTCAAGGTTCCAGCTGGATGCCTGAGTTATAGGAATCCTTTCTGTGGTGGACTTCTCAGGTGCTACAGCAGTGGTGAGCCATGCATGTGGGCAGATCCCCTGACTCTCTTTGATGAGGGAGGGTGGAGGTCTTTGAAATCCTTTCTCTTTCACCAGCACTGTGTTCTTTTTAACGTTGTGAATTGTACTAGCATGCCAAGATAAGTCTCTGAAACAGTAGGTGGTACTTGTGGGTAAGAATCAACCACACCCTGTTTGACTAAGTTAGTAAATGTTGTAAATGGCTGCACAAATCTATGACCTTGTCTGTAGGTGACACTTGATAGAAGGAAAAAACTGCAGTGTTGTTTGTGTGGTGAATCCTAATTCTCCACCATAGCAAAGGCAGGTGGGGAGTGAGACTGGGCAGCACTGAATGGGTGAGTCTGCCTTTGGGTTCTGCAAAGGCTAGTAAGGTGGTTCTTTCAGTGGGAGACCTTTGATCTTTGTTTGATGGAATCTGAGGCTCTCTGATAATTCACTCCTTTTTGTTCTGTTCTGCAACTTGTTCCTGTGGAATCTCTTTTAGGTTCTGGCACATTTTCCTCTAAATTTTGCCTGATCTAAGATTGCTGTTTCTATTCTTTTACATGTAAAACTTTTCCTTCTTTCTGAGGCAATGTGAATAAATAACTAGAGTCTCTGCTCAGCCATCTTTTCTCTTCTTTTCCTGGCCCATCTAAACAAAATAACATTAAAAAATAAGAGGTGAGACATGCCCCACATGAGAAGGAATCAGTAAAGAATTATGAAAGTATAATAATTGCAATGACAGAACGTCCCCAAAAGGAAACACTAGCTTTCTAGTAATGGATAACAACCAAATGAAAATATTAAAATGCCAGATAAAGAATTCCAAATATGGATCGTAAGGGAGCTCAATGAAATCCAAGAGAATATGAAAACCTAACTCAAAGAAACTAGAAAAAGGGCAGCACCTGTGGCTCAAGGAGTAGAGCGCTGGCCCCATATACCTAGGGTGGTGGATTCAAGCTCAGCCTTGGCCAAAACTGGAAAAAAAAAAAAAAAAAAAAAAGAAAAGAAAGAAAGAAAAGAAAAGAAACCAGAAAAAATAATTAATGGATTAAACAAAAATTCAATAAAGATATCAGCATAATAAAAAATTAGAAATTTAACCAAGAGAAAGCTATGTTTATGCATTGTTAATAGGACTGCAAATTGGTACAACCTCTGTGGCAAAACAGTATGGAGATTGTTCAGACAAATAAAATTACACCTAACATTTGATCTAGCAGTCCCCTACTGGGTATTTACCCCCTCCCCCCCCAAAAAAGAAGGTATTTTATCAAAAAGACACCTGCACTAGATTATTGTGGCTCAATTCACAATTACAAAGATGTGGAATCAGAGTAACTGCCCATCATTTCGTGAGTGGATTTACTAAAATCATAGTATATGTATACCATGGAATACTGCTCTGCCATGAAGGATTAAGTGAATTAAGGCCTTTTGCAACAATCTGGAAGGAACTGGAGACCGTTATCCTGAGTGAAGTGTCTTAATGATGGAAAGACAAACACCATATATACTCACTATTAAATTATTAACTCGGAATTAACTGATGAGCAAACGTGTACAGAGGAGGAGGAGACAATTTGGGGAGGGATCTACCTTACAGAAATAATGAACACTGTCTATGCACACTTATAACCCTGACTCAAGTGGAATGAAATTGATACATGTAACCAAAATCATTTTTTACCATCTTAATATTTTGATATTTAAAAAAAGAAAATGAAAAAAGAATTTCAAGTTTGAAACAGGCATAATAAAGCAAAAATACAAATATTCATATATAAAAACTTCACTTTGAATCATGTTCCTTGACTACATGCAAAGTCTTTAGGGGTCATTTTCTTCGTATTCTTGACCTTAAAGTAACTTTAAAATAACAAGATACGATGTACGTGTGCCATAGAGTACTACTCAGCCATAAAAAAGATGAATTTATGCCTTTCGTGGCAATGAGAAAGGAACTGGGATCATTATTCTAACATAAGTATCTCAAGAATGAACACACACCACATGTACTGGTAAATCAGGCTAACTAATGGGCACACAAGTACACAGAGGGAAGTAAATATTCCTGGAAATGAAGCAATGGGGAAGGCGCTAAGAAGAGGGGTGAACCCCTGCATGATGGGTACAATGCACACTGTTGAAGCATAGGCACATTTATAGTCCCGACTAAGCTCATGTATCCAAAGCATATGTACTTCCTTAATTTAGAAATAAAAATTTTTTAAAGTGCAAATTAAAAAACAGCATTAATATGGGTTAAATCACCATTGCAGATGGTAATTTTAATGTCTATATTTCAAAGTGAAGATCAAACCAACATTTTCATGGACTCTTATCAAACATCCCACACTAATTATTGAAATCATAGACTTTTAGAGATAGAAGGTAATTTTTAATCCTCTTAATTAAAGTGAAATATAAGTGAGTATAATGATTAGAATCATTCGAAAGGAATATATTTTTCTCTGAAATGCAGGAGGTTGAATCCTAATTATAGTGAATCATGATTGCTATGGTTGGGACCTCCATAAATGTAAAAGACAATATCCACATAATTTACCTGAACACTCCATAGTAATAAAACACTGATAAATGTATTCCTTTATTCAATAATAAAACAAAATAAAATTCATTCATTTAATGTTAATAACTTGTCTGGCACTATGCTAAGTGCATTTTCTAAGTTAAGTTTTCACAGCAACTTCACAAGATTAAGAAATTTAAACCTATTTTTATACAAATAGTGATTTCAACTAAGATTTCAACAACTAATCTGAAGCCAGAGTCTTCACTATATATTCTTCTGCAATGTTATACAACTTACCCATGAGTTATAGAGCATGAGATGAAATCTATATCTTTCCTTTTTCATGGAGATGCTATTCAGTACTTTCTGGATAAACTAAAATTTTAAAATAAAAAGTATAAGATTTTAAATCTTATAATTTTGAATGTAATTTTGATTTTCTATTTTCTTATTATATTATCTAGTTATTATTGTTTTTCACTTAAGTGAGACTTTTCATAATTGAGTCCAATAACATATTGACTAGGGTTATTCTGAGGGTTGAATGAGATGTCATGTGTAAAGTTCCTAGCTTCGTGTAACAAGTCATAGGGATTCTACAGGTTGTTCATTCTCTTTCCCTTCCTTCTTTTCCTATTCTCCTTTACCATGTTCAGTTGTAGTGAGTACACTTCCAGTATACACAAACCATTGAAGTGTGTTAATGGTCCTGTTGATGAAGGTATGTTGTACTTACTGCATCTCCCTGTTTGTGTGCTGAGACATGCAGATGAACATACTTTATATGCAGATCAACTGGGATTAACATGTTCAGTATGTGCACTTCCCTCATGTGCAATGAGCATGGGTAAGAGGCATGAGGGGAGCGTAAAAGCAAGCTGAAATCACAGAAAATTCACGGGCATGAAATAATTCTCCCTTTGGAGAATGTGAAGTGGTCTGAGCATTTACATAGTGATAGAGCATTAGACCAGTGTTCTCAACCTTACTAATGCTGTGATCCTTTAATACA
>CAUYPK010162193.1:0-13497 GCA_963574355.1 Loris lydekkerianus
CCTTAATCACATCGAAGGAGAGTTGACAGAACTAGGCTGGACATTTGTCAAGCTGATGCATCATAATCAGCAGGTATTTGGCCCATACTATGCTGAGATCCTAAAAAATGTCGATACTCTAGCTCAAGCACAAGAAACAGAAGTGGAACCTATCTGATAGTGCTGGGCTCCAGCCATGGCAACAGAGACCCAGGAGAGAGGGCTCAGCATGTTCCTGAGATGATAGCACCTGTGGCCAGCAGAGAAGCCAGCCATCTTCCTCACTACAGCCGGGATACAGGGCTGCAGGGGTCAGCAGCCTGTAGGGGTCAAACACCAGCTGACCCAACCCCCTTCATTAATAAACTTCTGAGCTGCAAGAAAAAAATAAATAAATAAAAATTGGATTTGAAAAATCTTTGCACTTTCATTTTCCAATAATTTGAATGTTACATGTTCTATTTCTTTCTTTCTTTTTTTCTTTTTTTTTTTTTTTTTTTTTGGAGTTTGGCCGGGGTTGTGTTTGAACCTGCCACCCTCAGTATATGGGGCCGGTGCCCTACTCACTGAGCCACAGGCACCACCCACACACTCTATTTCTATTATTTGAATGATTATAGTTAGAATTATAACATGTGTCCCTAATTTGTCAAAATATAATATTAGTAAGTTTTTCATTTTTGACAAATATATTTATTTTCTATTCTGTCCAATATCTGAAATTGTCATGGTTCTAATATTTGCATTTAGATTGTGAATTCATGCTCATGGGAACTTAAGTTGTGAAAATTCTCTGAACTTAAGTTTAAGATGTATAATTCTGGAGAGAATTTGCATTTGCTCTAGCCAGTTTGGGATTATGATAAATTTGAGACCTCATTAAACTATTATTGGATATTTTCTTTTTTGTTCTTAATTTGTGTTAAATCATAACTGTATACATTTATGGGATACAATGTGTGTTAATTAGTTTGACATTATTGGATTTTTAAAGACTTTGCAGATGTGTGAGTTCTTTGTATGGTCTACCTGAGTTGGTGTTGCTTCCCTTTCTTCTGTCCTAAGACTAAGACAGGCATATTCCTGCCTCCCTTTGTGGAGTTCTTTCCTTCAGTTCATCCTTTCACTAAGCTTTTGTGAGTCTCAGGTTCCTGCTGTGGTTTCAGATTCATTTTTCACTTTCTGTAGACCCCAGGCCTTTTTTTTTTCTTCCAGGAAAAGCTCATTGAAAAGGAAATTTCAGGTTGCCAGTGAAGGGCAGGCATCCTCAGGGCAACTGGCTGCTTAGCATTCACTTCTTCAAGTTGGTGTTTTGTGTCTTTTTTTGGCTTATGAGGATTTTCTTGTCATGTTACCTCTGCTATGCTGTGCATGTTTAAAAACATACCTATATACTCGAGTATAAGCCGAGTTTTTTCGGTACAAAATTTGTGCCGAGTTCGGGTTTTTCGGCACAAATTTTGTGCCGAAAAAACTCGGCTTACACTCGAGTATATACGGTATTTGAAAATATTTCATACAGTTATTTGTATCTCGGCAGTTCTTCAAAATTTCTGGTCTGAAATAATGTCAGGAGTGGAAATCAAAGGCTTCATTTTATTTTCTACTCAACTACTAACATCTTCCTGAATACTTCTCTATTAACACAGATTGGGAGATGCTGGGCCCTGGCAAGCCAGATTTCAGGTAGGTGTTAAGAGAGAGCTTTCTGTTAGAGTATCTGGAAAATAGGATGTGCTGAGGAGGGGGAGAGTTCTCTAAAGGTTCTAGAGGGTCTTTGGGGGTTTTTTGGGGGGGAGGTGGTAAGTTTAGAGAATAATTTATGCACCATGGACAAAAGAATGGAAAGATAAGAAACATGGATATTTGTTAAATAATTTTTTGCTGTTGGTGGCTGTCCTGATGATGCATATGATGGTAGAAATTCACTAGCATTTGCTGAGGATCTATTATATACATGGCACATATAAATTGGAAACTTGCACGTTTTCTAATTTATTCCTTGGAACAATCTTATTGTGGTAGATATAGTTACCTCCAATTTATAGATGGTAAAAGCAAGGTTATAAGAAAATAAATTCCTTGACTGGGTGTGGTGGCTCATGCCTGTAATTTTAACACTGTGGGAGGTCAAGGCTGGGGAATCACTTGAGCTGGGGAGTTCAAGACCAGCCTGAGCAAGAGCAAGACCCTGTCTCTATTAAAAATAGAAAAACTAGTTAGGTGTTGGGACAGGTACTTGTAGGCCTAGCTACTTGGGAGTCTGAGACTGGAGGATTGCTGGGACCCAGGAGTTTGAAGTTGCTATGAGCTAGGGTGACCAGCGCACTATAGCCCGGGGCAACAAAGAGAGACTATCTCAAAAATCAATCAATAAAAAAAATCGATCAATAAAAAAATCAATAAAGAAAAGGAAAAATAAATTTCCTAAGGTCATATATTGAGTGCTGAGCCAGAGATAAAATCTGTCAGTTGACTTTAAATCTATGGTGCTTTCCTCTGCACCATCCTGCAGAGAGTCCCTGCGCAAGAGCCAGGACCCCAGGCACATACAAAGGTGCTGTAACCAGCCCGGTGTGGTTAGGTGGGTTCTTTCCTGCCTTTGCTTTAAGCTTCTCCCTGTTCCTTTGCACAACCCATCACCATTCAGATTTTCAATTGCTGTTTGAGAGAGAGAATTATACACAACCCCAAATGAATTTTGGCTCAAAAAGGAGCACTTCTAAGTATGTGCCCCTGGGGGATCGCCTAATGGTATCACTTTGATTTTTACTGCAAATGCTTAGGGCTAAACACAGTAGTAAGTACACTATCTGGTTTAGCAATTTAGATATTCTCTCTGAGCTCATTAGGCCCTGTCACCTGCACACATATGGCTGTTTCTGTTACTGGTGTGGGAGTCATACTCCCACCCTCACAGCCTGCTCTTCCCAAGACAGATGTTGCTGCCGCAGGATTTAGGGGGATGCCCCTCACACGAGGGCACAGATTTGATGTAGTTAAGAGGCTCACTCCATTTTTTTCCCTTAAAGACATCAAGAGAGGTTACTCCATTTTTGATGTCTGACTTGCTGACAGCTTTCTTGGACCCCCTCCCCCCACCCCCGTGCCCCTTTTCTCCCATGTGGGCAGGCTTATAAGAAAGCCAGAGTGTTTCCTGATTTGGGACCAGTGGGAAGTTTAAACCATGTAAACCCAGGCCTGATCTCAGCCACTCTGTGATCACCATAAAACTCTTTTGTCCCTTCTTAGTCTCTCTCAGGTCACTGTTGATCCTACTCGAAAGTCCATCCTGCTCTTCCTAAAGAGCCTTATATTTGAGTGATAAACCTTCTCACACACTCTTCACAGATGGATGTATGGCGACATCAATGTTGACATTTGGAACCAAATTCTGGGTGGGGAGAGGTGGCCCATTGTGTTTCTGTGGGGTAATCACCATGCAGTCATGCATCTCTTAATGATGGGGATACATTCCAGGAGATGCAGCGTTATGCAGTTTCATCACTACATAAACACCATGGCGTGTACTAGACAGTACAGCCTACTACACACCTAGGCTGTATGGTATGGCCTGTTGCTCCTAGGCCGCAAACCTGCACAGCGTGTTACTGCACTAAATACCCTGGGCCACTGGAACACAATGGTAAGTATTTGCGTATCTAAACAAATGCAGTATAAAAAGTTAAAATGGTACACTTGTATAGAGTACTTACCGTGAATGATGCTTGCAGGCCTGAGCATTGTTCTGGTGAGTCAGTGAGTGAGTGGGAGCACACTACCAGAGGCTTTACAAACACTGTGCCCTTAGGCTGTGGACATTAGAAAAAAAATAAATTGTGCTATGACATTATGATGGCTACAACATTACTAGGAGATAGGAATTTTTCAGCTCCATTATAATCCAATGGGACGACCATGTGGTCTGTCACTGATCAAATCATCATGATGCTACGTGTGACTGTTGGTGAGAAAGATTAAGCAAGAGATGACAGGGACCTGGGTGTCCGAGTTCTTGATTGTCTATATCAACCACTGAAGTGTTCCTAAAGGTGATGTGTGCAGAGGGCAAGGTCAGGAGTTTTATCACTGGTTCCTCAGTTTTATCCCTATGAGGCTGCGGCACCAAACCTCACGTGCTCTCCTGGCCTGTCACAATGACAGCTCCTTTTGTCTGAGCTGGAGGCAGCTCAGTACCAGGAATCAAGAGAGGTTGAGCCCCGAGCCTCATTACCCTAAATTACATATTCAAATGTCATCTGCTTATGAAAGTAGAGAAAGTAAATTTTAGAATAAAGAATTCTATTTCTTCTTTTCTAGTTTGGATGCTATTTATTGAGCCTAACTGCATCTTCCTAGTACCTACAGTACACTGTGAATAAGTAATGAGTAAGGAGAGCAGACATCCTTGCCTTGTTCCTGATCTTATTCCTGAGAAAAACATTCCATTTCTTCACCATTTATTATTATGCTATCTGTAAGTTTCCCATGGATGCCCTTTACCAGGCTGAGAAAATGTGACTTCTAAGTTTGTCAGGAATCTTTTCTTTTTGCTTTTCTTATCTTTCTTTTCATGTCTTTTCTTTCATTTCTTTTCTTTTGTGTTTTATCACGAATGGGTGTTTCGAAATTTGGCAAATAAAATTTCGGTAACTATTGAGAAGATAATATGATTTTTCTCCTCTTTTCTTCTTTATTTTTGAAACAAATTCCTGCTCAGTTGCCAAGCTTGAGTGCAGTGGCATGATCATAGCTCACTATAATCTCCAACTCCGGGCTCCAACAATCTTTCTGCCTCACCCTCTCGAGTAGCTGGGACCATATGCATGTACCACCACGCCTGTATCATTTTTTAAAATTTATTTTTATAGAGATAGGATCTTACTATATTGCCCAGGCTGGTCTCAAATTCTTGGCCTCAGGTGATCCTCCTGCTTTAGCCTCCTAAAGTGTTGAGATGACAGACATGAGCCACTGTGCCTGGCCTGATTTTTCTTTTAGACTGCTAATATGGTAACTACACTATTTTATTTTTAAATTTTTTTCTCATGTCAGAATGTGCTGATGTAACTATGTTTGAAGGAGGCACATCTTATGCATGAGAGTGAAAACCCAACCATCAGACTTTGATTTTTTGTTAAACCGATCTTGCATTCTAAAGATAAATACTCCTTGGTTGTGATGTATTAGCCTTTTTATATATTGTTGAATTCCATTTGCTTAAATTTTATTAAGAACTTTTGTGTCTATATTCATGGTAGAAATTAGTTTGTAGGTTAGTTTCCTTGGAATAACCATCTGGTTTGAGGATTAGGATAATGCTGAAACAGTAGAATAAGTTCAGAGCAATCCCTCAGATTTTATTTTGTAGAAGAGTTTATGTAGACTACACACACACTTATATATAAATCTTAATTTTTGACATATTCTTCAGTAAAGCTGTTTAGACCTAGAGTTTTCTTTATGAGAAGGTTTTTAACTATAAACTCAAATTTCTTTCATAAATACAGAGCTATTCAAGCTATTTCTTCCTGAATGAATTTTGATAGTTTGTATCTTTAAAAAAGTTTTTCCGTTTTATCTGTTATATTTATTGACTTAAAGTTTTTATAGTATTTGCTAATCTCCTTTTAATGTTGGTAAGATCTCATTCACGATGTTATTAGTAATTTGTTCTTTTTCTCTCCTGGTCAGCTTATCTAGAAGATTATCACATTTATTGATATTTTAAAAGAAATGGGTCTCATTTCATTGGTTTTCTCCATTATTTTTCTATGCTCTGTTTCATTGATTTTTGCCCTTATCTTTATTATTACTTCCTTTTTGCTCTGGGTTTGCTTTTATTTTCTTCTCTATTAAGAGAGAAGCTTAGTCATTGATTTTAAACCTTTCCGTTTTTCTAATATAAATTTTCAATGCTCCTGTAAGCCCTCTTTTAGCTTCAAAAATAAAAGAGAGAAATTTTGATATGTTGTGTTTTCATTTTTTTCAGTCAAAATATTTTCTTAATTCAATTATTATTTTTTTGCAATTTCTATTTTGTAATTTCTTTTTTGGCCTATGGATTGATTAAAAGGAAATTGCTTAGTTTCCAAATATTTGGGTCTTTTTCATATATTTTCTGTTATTTATATCTGCTTTAATTCCATTGCAGTCAGAGAACATTCTCTGAACAATTTTAATTCTTTTGTATTTATTGATACTTATTTTATGTCCTAGAACATGGTCTACCATGGTAATATTTAGTGTATGTATTTGAAAAATGTGTTTTCTGCTGTTGGGTAGAGTATTTTACAAATGCCAGGTCAAGTTGGTTAATGGTGTTCTTGCCTTCTGAACCTTTATTTTCTGTTTATTGGTTTTATCAGTTATTTAGAGAGCAGTGTGAAATCTCTGACCAGAATTGTGGATTTGTCAATTTCTGCCTGCAGTTCTGTTTCTGCTTTGTAAATTTTAGCTCTGTTGTTAAGTGCATAAATATTTATTATTGTTCTATCCTCTTGATTAATTGACTTCTTTGTCTCTGATAATTTTCCTTGCTTTGAAGTCTACCTCTTCTGAAATTAATATAGCCAATCCTGCTTTCTTTTAATTACTATTAGTGTGTTATATGTATCTCTATCTCTTTACTTTTTCATTGTGGCAAAAAAACATTTAATATTGAATTTACCATCTTAGCCATTTTTAAGTTTACAGTCCAGTAGTGTTAAATAGATTTACATTGTTGTGCAACAAATCTCTAGAACTTTTCATCTTGCAAAACTGAAACTCTATATCCACTCACCATTAATTCTTCCTTCCTCTTCCTCTCTTTTCCATTTATTTCCTTTTAATTTGTATGTGTCTTTCTATGTAATAGATTTCCTATACAACTTAGAGTTGGATCTTGTTTTTTAAAATCCACTCCATAGTCCCTGTCTTTTAATTGGTATATTTAGACCATTCAAATTTAAAACGATTATTGTCACAGTTGCATTAATATCTACTAAATTTGTAACTATTTTCTATTCATTGTACTTGATTAAAAAACATTTCACTCTTTTTATAAAGGCTTTTCTGGATTTTATTGAGCATTTTGTATGATTCTATTTTCTCTCCTCTCTTAATGTATCAGTTATACTTCTTCAAAGTATTTTTTAGTAACTGCTCTAGAATTTTCTATATACATTTATAACTATTCTGAGTGCACTTTTAAGTAACACTATACTACTTCAGAGACAGGGTAGCTTCCTTACAATAGAGATTTCCTATTGTTCACTTTTATTCCTTATGTCATTGCTGTTAATCATTTTATGTATCTGTAAGCTAAAATCACCCAATACATAGCTGCTATCATTTTGAACCTGCAGCTATCTGTTAGATTAGTTAGGAGTTAGGAAAAAAAAAAAAGATTTTATTCTGCTTCTATTTATTCTTTGTCTAATGCTCTTTCTTTCTTTATGTAGATTGAAGTTTCTGACCTATATACTTTTCCTTTTTTCATTTGCAGTTAACATTTTTTTAACAATAAAAATAGATGAATTGTTAACTTAAGATGGAGTTAAATCAAATATCTAGTCCAATGAGCCATTTTAGGATTGTGTTGTTCTTCAGTATCTCTTTGACAAGTTGCTTACCACCTCTGGAGCTAGCCCGATCCATCTTTGGACATCAATACCTCTTAGAATATTCATAAGTTGAACTGAAATCTCTTTCCCTAGAGTTTTTGCCTTTGATCTTGCTTTTCCCGTATGGTTATTTATTGGAGGTTTTATCTTAAGTCGACATGAAAGGCCTTCAGACATATGAAAGCAGCTTATTCTTCTTCTAGCCAAACATCTCCCATTTTTTTCTTTACCCAACTATGGAATATTTGGGAATGTGTCTTTAGTCACTGAGAACCATTTCAAATCATACCTTGACAGGTTTCTGGGACCACCAACTAAAGAAAGATAGTTAGGCGGATCTAGAGTGGTAATTGCGGGGCTATTTACTCACCAAACATTAATCAAATGTTCAACATATATTATGCTGTGGGTTGGGAGCTCAGGAATGAATGAATGTGAAGATGCTTCTGTGGGGATTCACAGTGTGGAAAAGTAGACTTATGATAGATGAGGAACTTGTAGGTGTGAAAAGAGAGAGCAAAAAGTTGTGGCCACTTGTTCCTGGGGGAGTGTGGAGAACATTGTGAAGCAAGAGGCATTAGAGCTATGTCTGGATTGGAAAAAGCAAGTTTGCATTGGCCCAATATGGAACAAGTTTGCATTGGCCCAACACTTATTGCATATGTGGTTATGCTTCTCCACATATGGTGATGAGTTTCTGCCAGTCACGGAGCGTGTTGGCTAGTTTCCATCCTGGGCCAGGTGAGATATGGAAATGGGAGCACGGCAGGGACATGAAGCAACAGTTGAAATCTAATAGATTGACCTCTAGGCATTTCTTTCCCCCTGCTCCCAATTTGAGCAAAGTTTTCCAAATTTGAGCAAAAGGTGATTGACTAGAGCCAAAAGTTGGTAAAGCAGGTTCATCCCAGAGGGTGGCATTCAGATACACCCTCAGAACCTGATCTGTCAATCATTTCCTCCCATGCCATCTCATGCCCATCCATTGTCTGGAAGGGGTGGCTCTCATTATTTTGTGCTTCTCCTTCTATAATACCTTAGTATACCAGTGCAGATACCTGCCCTAGCTGAGCCAGTAAGTGACTCCTAGCCAGGAATACAGAGACCAAGCCATTAATTTAGGGAGCTTTGCTGTGAGGTTCCATCAACTGGAAGTGATGGGGGGTAAACCACCATTCCTGGACATTCATGATGGACCATGTAAAAGTGAGGCTGTGAACGAGAAACTGGTTTGGAAAGAGAGAAATGTGATGATGGTAATGTGGGAGATGGGAGAGACACACATTCTGAGGTGGGAAGAAGATTGAGGAAGGAAGAGAAAGAAAGGAAACATCAACTCCCATTTCCTCTAAGGCTCGTATTTCTTTTCTCTCTCTTTTAAACAATCTTGTTCTATGAGGTTCCCTTAGGTCTTTGAAATAAGTTCTGTTTTATTCAAGTTAATTTGAGTGATCATCTGGTCTTTGCAACAAAACTTTCTCTAAGACATCTCATTTACCCAGCTTACCTCTTTAATTGCTGTACGATGGCTAATGAATGAGGTTGAACCACTAACCCCTTCTCCAGACTTCCTGTTGTCCTGACCTAGACACAAAAATCCTCTTTGAGAAAAAGACCAACTTGAGTGGGGACTGTATTTGGCTAATTCATGATGTCAGTTTAAAAATGTGACCATGGCTATCCCTGCCTACTCTCTGCCCTCTTCAATTTATTTGGTCTCAATATGCAGGAAATAGTGGCTTTGAGAGCTGTAGCTGTCTTCCTGTTTCCTGGCTATAGCCGGAGGGGGGCCTTTTATTTCCTCAGAGGGTGATACTCGAATCTTCTACTGCAGTGCTGGGAGGATTCAGAGTAGTCACCTACCATGTAGGAGAGAGATAAAAACGTGCTTAGTGTCCCCTGAGTGACATTCAACTTTATTTTTTCTCAGCCCAGGTGGTTCCAATTAATTTGCAAGCATTAACCGAGTATCTACTGTTCATCAATTATCTCGTCTTTCTTCTCCTTCCTCCCTCCTCTGACTCCTATTCCTCAATTTACACTCCTGGAAGCTTGTCTTCCCTTGGGTTGTCTTCCCTTGGGTTACTGGATTGTAGCTCTGCTTTACTTTTGAACTTTCTCTAGGAGCCATCCTCAGTTGCTGTCTCTACTTCCTCAACCTTTCACTACCTTCTCATCCCTGCGCCATCTATCTTCTGCTTTCCCCACAATACAATTTGGTTCTGTGAATTGTCCTGTATCTGTACAATAAACACCTCTCTTCTTAAGTTAATTGAAGGAACTTTCTGTTTTTTGTAACTAAACAGTTTCCAAGACATTCTCATTTCCTCATTTTGCCTCTCTGCCCCCTACATAAGACTAGTAGACTCTGACTCTGGGTGTTTTTCCTCAGACATCCACAGGCATGGGGGTTTCTCTGTTCAAGACCAAGTGGATCTAGGAATAGCCAAATCTTGCTTTGCTTTAGTCACATATTCCCCTTGATACCCCTGAGGTGGCTCTATGCATTCCTGGCAAGTGGAAACCACAGCCACTCTGTCATTGAGTGGGCTTGGGCTTGATACCTCCCTACAGAGATTTTGAGTAAAGTTGATTAGAACATGCATCTGGGGTTCAAGTCCAAGGAAGATCTCTCTGTACTTGAGCTTCATGCATGAGTGGGCACTGGCTCCATTATTGCTCCTGAGACAGGAAGCAGAGAAGAAAAGGCCAGTCAGTGGCCTCAAATCTGGCCAGTGAGATCAGCTTTTGACTCATGCTCTACTGGGATCTAGAAGAGGGAGGGACAGGGGTGGTGGTGGAGATCTTACTCTCCACACAGGAGTCAGAGTGAATTTATTATGAAAAGTATTATCCTCTAGGGTATGTAGATAAATAGGCAAGTAAAGTGCAAGAATGCAGTCTTTTAACAAAATCTGATACTCACTAGCTATGGACCATAGCCCATTTTTAGTGTGTGTGATATATATACACACAGAGGGTGCCAAAAAAGTATACATATTTTAAGAAAGGAAAAAACTGTTTCAAAATGGTAATACTCAATATATATCAACAATATTTGTCATCTTGTATATTGTATCTTGTATCTTTTGTAGTTACAGAAGTCAAACTTGACTAGAGTATTATAATTTTAATACAGCTTTTTCTTTCTTAAAATGTGCACACTTTTTTGATATTCTGTTTGTCACACACCCCCTCTATTTGCACTTTAGTTCCTCTTATTCCAATCAATAATTATTCTCAAGGTAATTTGGTATATAATTTTTGTGTCATTAATTTATTCACTCATTCACAAAATTGTTATATCATTCATTCTTTCATTTGGGAAATGTTTATTGAACCAGGTGATAGAGATCAAAGTTGAATACGTAAGGCAAGGCCTTAGATAGGAGCTCTTATCCTATGGGGTGGAATTGGGAGTGGGAATGACAGATTTATAAATGGGCAAGTGCCACAAGGTGTTAAGATGAGTCAGGACAGTGTACAAAGAGAGGACAAAGGAAGGGGCTCTAAGCAGCCAGGTAAAATGCAGGAGGTTCCATTTCCAGCCAGCTGGTATCACAGCAGGCCCAAAACAGAGTAACTAAATCCTACATTTTCTGCACTGGAGGACCTGAGAATTCTTCAGATCTAACACCTCTCAGCTAAATGATGAGAAAACAGACATCTCAGTAGATTGGACCTATCTTAGAGCTGGTCAAGGACAGATCCTGGATCCTTGGTCTTTTAGCTCCCTTCACTGATGTGCCTTCCCCAGGCAGCCTTACACCAGCTTGGGAACCTCCAGCTTCTCTGAAAAACATGGTCCAGGTCTCCAGCCCAAGCTCAGCTGTTCACAGGCTGCAGCCCAGCTTGTGCTCCACAGCCCTTTGTTTCCAGATATCTTCTCTCTCAAGTCTCCTCTGGTGTGAAGCCCTCCGGTCACCTCCTGGAGCTGCTCATTCTTATCCTCTATTGTCTTGTTTTAAGCTTCCTAGAACTTCTTGCTTCTCTTGGTCCTGCCAGTTCCTTCTTGGTCTGCTCTAGTTCCTCCAGTCAGCTTCTCTCACCCCTTGGCTATCTCTCCTCCAGCCCCCATTCCTTCAACATCTCCTGCTTTCCTAATAGTTCTCTCTTCCCCAGGCCCAGTCTCTAGCAGGATCCTCCCAGGGGCTCCTGTCCTAGGACCTGGATCTCTGGCTGCCTGGGGAAGCCTGTGCACCCACCCTTAATAGTGCTTTTAAATATATTAAGTGAAGTATATAGAGCAATAAAGGAAATACATTATTTTGAAAAACAGTTACCAAAACATAAAAATTCAAATCTGTGATATAGCAATAGGTGTGCTAATTTATCATCAATGTATTAAATCACAAGATCTAATGGTAAGTCTAATGACTTCTATCATGTTGAAACAGTGATGAGCCCAAATGATCTTGCAGGTATCTCTGTCACTTGTAATGTGATGTGAAAATAAGCTGTAGTCTCTATTACTGACAGAGTCTCAAGTACTACATATATTCCGGTAGGTTGTTGCCTACAGTCATAACTGAAAGAAATGCTAGTCTAAATCTTGTTAGAAATCAGTAAAAGAGATGACATTTTTTCTCACCAAGTTTATGGATTCCCTAAATATTATACACAGACCCTTGGCCACTGTATCCTTGAAGTCAAGAAATCCTGTTCTAGATGATTCCATGACTTGAAATGCCATACCTGTATAGATATTATGTAAATTTACATCTTCTGACCAGTACGCATATCTCACAGTCCTCCATGAAACTTAGCATGTCAAAAAATGATGTTTGGATTTTAGCCTTTAAAATAGCTCCTCCTCATTTCAGTCCTTCTTAGTGCTGACAACCAAACCCTGGAATTTATTCTCTACACTTCCTTCTTTTTCATGTTTACCTCTCATCTATGAATCATTCTCCCATAATTTCATTCAACAGATATTTACTCAGAACCTACCATATGCCAAGTACTGTTGTAGGAGCTGGGATTCAGCAATGTCTAAGACAAGTCCTTGCCCTCATGGAGATTATGTTCTAATTGTGAGACACTGACAATAAATAAGAATATATAGATGATAAATTAGGTGACCATAGAGTCTCTGAAATACTGGGCCTCCCAAATCCTTCTCCAGCATTGCTACCTTTCTCTGTCCACTGCCAGCACTCTGGTCTGAGCCACTTCAGACTCTTGCTTGCCATGTTCTCCTGACTAATTGGCTCTCTGGAGCCAATCTAATCTTTCCTCCTTATGGCAACCAACGTGAGTGGAGGACAAAGTCCCTCCACTGCTGAAATCCTTTGGTGACTTCCCATCCTGCTATCCAGTCACCACCTGCCCTCCATTTTCCTCCCCTACCGATTCCTCCATCTCTACACTTTGCCCCTGCTGGCCCTCACAGTTTCTCACAGGCATCAGTTTCATGTCTTGGGACCTTGTCTGCCTCTAAGTCTAGCTGACTCCTACTCACCCTTCAGGTCATAACCTAGTTAACCTTCATCTAAAATGTCACATCTTTGAAGAGCTCTTTCTGATCTTTCAATCTAAATTATGCGTCTATCTCACTCTCTCTTGGAGCAACTTCTTTTCCTTTATATAACGAACTACTTGTTATAATAATTATTTAATAATATTCAAGTGTCTATTTAATGTCGGTTTCTCTCTTTACATTGCAAATTCTGAGAAGACAAGGATCTTGTCTGTTTTGCTTCCCAGCAGCGTAACTGTTTCTAGCTTATTGCTTAGGCTTGACATGTAGCTATTGAATGAGTTATGAGTTGCTGTTGCGTGACCGGAGACGCAAACGAGCAGAAGCTTTGCTGTAGGTGTAAAACTCGCTCCTGTAATTATTAAGTCAAGAAACAGGCCATACACTCTGATATGGTGTATAGCAAAGTTTTTTATTTTAAGTTCAGGTTTT
>CAUYPK010162197.1:0-50405 GCA_963574355.1 Loris lydekkerianus
GGAAGAGGACAGAAGGGAAGGGAAGGGAAGGGAAGGGAAGAGGACAGAAGGGAAGGGAAGGGAAGGGAAGGGGAGGGGAGGGGAGAGGAAGGGAGGGGAGGGGAGGGAAGGGAAGGGAAGGGAAGGGATAGGAAAGGGAAAACAAGATAAGACAAAGAAAGGAAAGGGAAGGGAAGGGAAGGGAAAAAGAAATTCATTCCAAATATAACATATATGTTCACAAATACTGTGAGGGTAGAGAGAGAGAACAGGACCAAAATTATTGTCTAGCATGGTAACTGTTTCTTTAACTTTTGATTCTATAGAGTGTTTTATTTTCCAGATAAATTTTATTATGATTTTTATCTTTTAGGTATGCAATAATATCTCAGAACTTTAGAAATCTGTTTTATTTTGCAGAGTATCATTCAATGCAGTAATTCTAAAACATTTGAAAAATCATTCTGTAGAAAGAAGGCCGTGTTTGCCACTGTGAGCTTATAAGTTACACAGTCAATCTAATATAAATTTCATTTAAAGTTTATTAAAGAATATCAGCATCCCACTTTCTAATCAGAAAATAATTTTAAATCAACCTATCTACTTCAAAATAATTACAAGGAAATGTTTCCAAAATAAATCAAAATATTCACCCTAGTCTGCCCTTTGAAATCTGAGATAAGATAGCTCTTAACATAAGAAAGGATGATTAAATTTACTTTTACGAAAGGTATATTGGAGCACTAAATTTTTTTCTTAATCTACATATCTTAAAGTATTTCCTTTTGAAGATTCAATGAACTGCTTTAATTGGGAGAAAGCACAAAGGCACAGCTCACTTTAAATTCCAGCTTTTTCAGTCAGCTAAATTGATCTTTGGGATGTATAACAAGGGCCCATGGTATTAGCCACCATGGACATATTTGATCTTTTTTATAGTGATGATTGCATTTTCTGTTTTGTAATTATGATAAATCTGAGAAAATCCACTTTTTATCCTTCACTAAAGACAGAAGGAACTGTTCCAAAAATAAAAGAGAATTAAGATGAATTAACAAAGATGTTGCCTCACAACTTTAATAGTATAGTAATAACAAGTACTTAAACCACAACTCATATTTTAATAATCAAAAACATGAACTTTCAAATTGAAAAACCCCAGTAAGAGCAGGAAGGCATCTTCTAGCAAAGGTATTTACACTTTTATACTTGATACTGCAGTGAGGGCACAACTGAGAGAAAAGACCCAGCCACAGAAGAAAGTGCCCTTGTTCAATAAAATAATCTTCTGGACAGTGTTCAGTCAGGAAATTTCATATTGACCTCCTAAATTATAAGAGGACTCTAAAATTTTCATACTGACCTCCTAAATTTCAAGAGACTGGCATTCAAAAATCAGCACTCATCATGTTTTCATGGAATTTTGTTTGCTAAAAGTCGGGACAAAAGTTAATTCTAGGTATAAGACTATGTCATTAGTAGTCAGTAGCAGAAATGATAAGTTGGTAGAGAAATTAGGTAAGAATCAAAAGTAAAAGTAATGCAGATAGGCTGGAATTCCACTCAGTGGACCATATACATATTGGCTAACACCAAAGACAAAAATACCCAAGAAAAGAATTAGTATTGTTATTTCTGTCTGAGTATAGAAGAATTTGCATGGGCTGTGCATGTTCATGGTGACATCTGGTTACAAGTGAGGCCACAATACCCATGGTGGGGTTAGGAGTAGTTAAATAGTAGGTGCAGGTGTAATAAGGAATTTGTAGTGATAAGGACAAAACATTTCTCTGAAAGCCATGTTAGGATTTTTAATCAGCCAATATTGTCTTAACTTTAGGGTTAGCTCTCCTAATCCTGATGAATTTCTGATGATATCTAAGAACAGAAGTAACTTTGTAGAGTGCCTTTGTGTTTGAGACTAATTATATTTGTTATAACTTGAACATATCTCAAGATAGGCCGAGAACAATACAAATGTAGTTAATATTTAATTGTGGGTAGTAAAAATATGAATTCTGAGTGTTTAAGACTGCACTTGTCCACAAAATAATATGGGCCATTGTCATATCAGTTAGAATACAAGAAGGATATTTTGTTATGGTACTTGTGGCTGTTACCACACTCGTAAGTAAAAAATGATTTTGAAAATATATGTTGAAAATACATATGGACGGTCTGATTCCATGATGACACTGTTGCCGCTACTTGGAACATATAGGGGACATACACGCACAAAGAGAGAGCATGCACAGCTAGAGAATGAAGATCTGGCTGGTGGCCATTAGTCCAAGACTGCCATCAGCACCTTAGTGCAAAGTATATTAAAGTTCCAAAAGGAGCTTTTTGCCTTATGTGACAGTAACTTATTACATTTCCACATCTTATATCCTTTCCGGACTGTGTTAGTTTCCATTGATTTATTATTTTGTATATTGATTCTTTCCACTGAAGTGCAATTTATTTTTAAATAGAACTCTTATAAGGGTTTAGGGAATAGATTTTGGTGAGGTTTGGTGAAATTGCACGTGGACAGTGCATGCTAGGAGTTAACTTCTGAATTTCAATTCTGAAGCCACATTGCATAGGTTCAAATGTCTTTTGTTATTTCCTAAGTATATGAATATGAATATTATCACAAAACAGCAGGTACCACATCAGGCTACATTTGTGATTACATCTGTTTTTGTAACAGTCAGCTAAGGGAAAATTTACCTATAATTGTCATTATTCAGTAATTTTCTAAAAGGGGTATTATTTAAAGTCCATGACAAAATGATTTTATAACTTACATTTGTTGAGCTCTTGAGCATATGCTCGTATAGTTATTTATATTCATTTAGTCTCAGCATATTTGAGAGAGAACAACAACAAGAAAATGGAAGAAAATAGCCATGAGTTCAGCTCTGCCCCTGCATCTAGGAACTTCTCATGGACTTTACAATTCTGTGGAAATTGGAGTCCTTCAATTCCCAGAAGAAAGAATGCCTGGTATTACCCAAAGAGAGGTGGTTGACCAATTGAACTCTCCTATCTCCTGAGCTCCATGGCCATGTTTTGATAATATATAAACTCCAGTACATCAACAATTCTCCACCCTCCCTGACCAGCCATCATATGGCCACTAGTTTCCCTTCTGGGTAAAGGAATGTGTGCCTTGGGCCATGGTAGCCTTCTAATCAGCATAAATTTCACTATTATTTTAAAAATAACTTTTCAATCCCATCAGTACCTCCTCTACTCTTGGCCACCAAAATTGGTAACAAAATTGCACAATATTAATTTCAGGTAACCTAAGCGTTAGCTCCCCAGCAAATTCCCAAGGATTATCCTTCCAGGAATGTCTCCTTATTGGGGGACTTTTGGTCATTAAATAGTGACTCCCAAATTTTCTCATAAAATTGACCTTCAGTACTTCGAGTAAACTGAATAATAACCTCTTAAAGATGTTCATATCTCACCACTCAGAAGGCATGAATTTTGTCTCCTATAGCAAAAAGGACTTTGCAGCTGGGATAAAGGATGGTGAAGCAGACATATTTTCTGAGTGGGCTGAATATAATGACAGTGCTTTTTATACAAGATAGGCAAGATATCAGAGAGGAAAAAAATGGTAATGCGATAATAGAACAGAGATTAGAGTCATGCAGCTAGTATCAGAAATTTAGCGAGGCTAAACTTGTCATATTCCTAACTCATGAACTTTAGGAAGTGCTTCCAAATGTAAAATTAAGCTCTCAAGAAAAGTCTGTCTAAGACATAAGTGATGTTTATAATTTTCCACTGTCTTAGTTCCTTATGAAAACCTCCAAGAACAAAATCTTTTTTGCCTTCAAATACCTCTATAGAGACATTTATCAGAGTTGTTAATGTAGAATCTGCTTAACCTGGATGACTGGCAAAATCTTTCAAATTGAGATAGTATGCACTACAGTGGCTCAGTATCTCCAGGTATTTGCACCAGAGAGATTTCTGCAGAAAGGGAAAGTGGGATTGCTCCGTACAATCTATAAATGTCTCAAAAGTCACCATGGGTTCAGCTTCCATAAGGAGCTTATTCAACTCTTCAGACTTCAACACAGACCAGAAACAGAAGAATTCATCGAACTTGAAATGTAACCACAAATTGTGTGAGGCATAATGTGAAATTTAGGAATTAAACACGTATGCACACAAATGTAATTTTTGAAAAAATTTAATATTTATATTTGGTAAAGTAATTCTTAAAATATTGACACATAAACAGATTGCCAAAGGACATAGACGAAGGGGCTTCTCTACACATCAGAAAATGGCTCGAGTATTTTCTTGCTTTTAAAAATAAATTTTAGCCAGAGAAAATATGTCAAATACAGAACCTAATTAACCATCTAGTTTTAAATCTTGAGAATCACTCTGTTGGAAATAGCTACTATGTCAAGATATGTCAATTCTCATTTGGAACATAAAATATGTTGTGGCTAGGACCACCTTAAAAGTATTAACAACATTTATCATCAAATAGAAGTATTAGGCACAGCTGAATAGACTCACTTCCAGTCATACATATGTATCTGCCTTTACAATAAAAGATGTTTTTCTTCTTTCAGTGTGCAATTTTCTGGTAAGCAATATCGTAAATCACATAAAGGCTGGATTCAAATGAATAATAAACCGTTATTAGTATGAGCAAGAAGGAAGATGTAAGAAAAAGAGATCTGTCTAGTCCCTCGAAAGCCCTGGTTTCTCTTTGGTCCACTAACAAAGCCTGAGGCCATCTTGGTTAAATCAACTTGGTTGTGCAGATGCTCCCGTCTCCGTTCACCAGGATACCGAATAAAACCTACGACAGGTTTAAATGCAAATCAATTGATGTGTGTGAACACATATGTTAAACTTTTAATTATCATATCAATTTTCCAAGTTAAAAAATATCCATTTGAATTCATGAAAAGAATGTGCATCCCCAGGCAATATTTATGAAGGATGATTATCTTTAATACCTCTTTACTATATACTTTTTCTACAGCACTTTTTTTTTTTTTTTTCAGACAGAGTCTCACTCTGTTGCCCTGCGTAGAGAGCTGTGGTATCATAGCTCACAGCAATCTCAAACTCCTGGGCTCAAGAAGAACATCTTGCCTCACCCTTCCAAGTGACTGGGCTACAGGCGCCCTCCACAATGCCTAGGAAGTTTTTCTACTTTTAGTAGAACCAGGGTCTTGCTCTGGCTCTTGGTGGTCTGGAGCACTGGAGTACAGGTCATCCTGCTGCCTCAACCTCCCAGAGTGCTGGGATTTCAGATGGGAGCCACCATGCCCACCAGCCTGTCTTCTTTCCTGTAGGTTGTAACACAAGTGTGGCAGGTGGTTTAGCATTCAGATCATCCTCTAAATCTGTGTCAGCTATCCCAAATCTAAAAAAAAAAAAAATCTGCTTGGTGCATACATTGGTTTTCACAGCTGTGTAACAAACAGTTTTAAGTTTAACAGTTTAACCTACATCTGTTTATTATCTCACAGTAACTATGGGTCAGGAATCTAGGCAAAGATTAGCTGGGTTCTATTCTCTGATGAGACTGTACTCAAAGTATCAGCTAGGGCTGCTGTTCTCTCCTGGAGCTCACAGTCATCTTACAAGTGTACGGGGCTGTTGACAGAATTTATTTTCATGCCATGTAAGACCATGGACCCAGCACAGCAGTTCTCCTCAGTTCACAGGTGGTTCACAAAGTAGTGGTTTGCTTTTTTTAGGATGACCAAGATAATGCCCTTGAGACATCATTCATACTCTTTTAAAGACTTCACCTGCTTAGGGCAGGCACACCAAAATCAATTCCTGTCTTGATTAACTCAAATTCAACTGATTATGAATGCCAATTACATCTACAGAATACTTTAACTCTTGCCATGTAATCTAAGCATGACATAGCATCCACTATATTCCCAGCTACCACCTATACCCAAGGAGATTGGATTATACAGGATGTCGGGGGAGCTGTCTTACAACTCTGGCTACCATAGTTATGCAAATGCAGTAAAACTTCAAAGACCATCAGCACACACGAATGAATAAAATGTGGTATCTATGGAGTAATAACCATAAAAACAAACAAAAAACATGGCAATCTAGTATCTCGTAACAACATAGATGGAACTAGAAACCATTCTTCTAAGTGAAGTGTGCCAAAAATGAGGGGGAAAACACACCACTTGTACTCAGTACTAAATTGCAACTAGTCAGTTAATACTGAGCATATGCAAATACAACTTAACTAAAATGTAGTGGGGTGGGGAGGAAGGGGAGCAGGGAGCAGGTAAACTCACACCTAAGGGGTGTAGTCTGTGTATTCTGGATGATCAGAATGCTTATAGCATGCACTTAAAATGTGCAAAAGAAAATTAGGTGACTAAAATGTGTGCAACCCTGTAACACTCTAAAATAAAAAGTAAATAAAGAAAAAATCTCAGAGACCTCCAACTCCTCTTTTTTAATTTAATTAATTATTATTATTATTTTGAGACAGAGTCTCTCTCTGTTACCTGGGCTATAGTGTCATGGCCTCAGCCGAGCTCACAGCAACCTTAAATTTCTGAGTTCAAGCGATCCTCCTGCCTCAGCTCCCAAGGAGCTGGGACTACAGGCACCTGCCACAATGTCAGGTTAATTTTTTTCTTTTTTTAGTTGGGACAGGATCTTGCTCTTTAGGTCTGGAACTCCTGAGCTGAACTGATGCTCCTGCCTTGGCCTCTCAGAGACCTAGGATTGTAGGCACGAGCCATGATACTTAGCCTCTAACTCCTCTTACAATCACCTCAAAATCCTGTTTCATTTCCACCAGGATTACCTTTTTTTATGTTTGGGAATGAGGCTCAACTTTCTGTATTTCTAAGTGCAGCCTGAGCTAACATGTGTGGTCTGCAAACCACACTTCATTAGAACTTACTAACACCGTAACGCGTGCCACTTTTTGTAGCAAGTCTGCATTCTGCTGCAGACATTCGTTCTAAGCACACTTCGTCATTCTCCTCAGATTCTCCATCTGTCCCATCATGTCTCCTACTTGTGTTTCACACATTTGTTTCTCCTAATTGTGTTTCCTTTGATGTTTTATCTTTATACCCTCAAATCCTAGGAAGGCTTTTGAAAATGAAGACAACAAAAACACAACTAAATCTATCTTTTGTAGGAATTTCCTTTCACTGAAAACTTCTAAAATATTTGTTCTCCCTAGTATACTTATAATAAAAAAGGAAAGATGGTACACATATGTGAAAATGCTTGAGGACAAGCCACAAAGATACATTTACAGGGAGGAAAAAATCTAGTCAAAAGGAGAATTCACTTTCTTCCACGTATTTGAGTACCAACAACCTTTTCTAGGAAATACCAAAGTTTGGTGTAAATAAATAAATCTTGCACCCCAAATAATCTGACATATTGCTAGACTTAATTATTTTTGTGACTATAATGCTTATGAATGAATACAAAGTGTTATATTTGTAATGATAAACCTAGCCAGTATTTTTCTTCTCAAATCAATGAGAACATCCCTTATGATTGATAAATAACATTAGTGAAGTACGTTCTCTAATAATGCACACAATTTAATACTCCTCTTCTACTGATACATTAAAAGAACACAGATTCTTCCATAACATGCTTAAGTACCTGGGCTTCCCACTCCCAGGTCCAGTCCGTGATGGCGTAAGGAGCACCAGCGCTTTTCCAGGACATGTGTTATATCTCCCTGTGTTGCTTCTGAGAAGAGGGCATAGCGGTGAAGGAGCATAATCTGGACGGAAGGAGAAGTGGAGGATAACTCTAGTGCCATGAACCCAGTCTATTTGGAGACTACACAGAGGCCGAGTAGCAGAAAAACACAAAAAGAAAAGCAAAAGGAAAAAATATGCATATTTTTCATTCATGCAAGTAGCCAATTTCCATTCAGTAAACCAGAATTAAATGTGTGATTAATTTACTTCTCTATATAATTTTCGAATGCCTGATGACTCTTGTTTGCTGTTTTTTCCTGATAAATATACTTTTAAGGATTAATGACATAATACAGGTAAAGTTTGTTTTCAAAAGATTATTTTTGTTGACACCTAGACCTATGAATCACTCGGAACCTGTAGTCAATTGTTGTTAATGAATGAAAAATAAAATACATAATTAATGGATTTTCATGATAGATGGTAGTGAGCAAACTATTTGTAATGGTAATTAATTATCTCTCCTGTATTTCTAGTGAACAGAACACATGGTGCATTTTCATTGCTTTAATGAATAGTTATCAGGCATTTTTTTTTAACTTAATTTATACCACAATTTAGATGTAATGAAAGACAAATCTATCATCAGTTTAAATTAGGCATGAACAGGTTATTGTACCATTTAAATATTCAAAATATTTGTTTCTTTCTAAAGACATATACACAAAGACACAATACTTCAAATTATCAATGAATCTTTTTTTTCTTTAAAAGTCCCCTCATTTACAGCAAATTGTTACTATTTCTTCTTATTTATATAGTCTAAAAAAAAAATCAGAGTATTAAAAGGTCTTGGATAGGAACTTCAAGCCTTCAAAATCCTAAGAAATAATAAATCATGTACAATCTTTCATTACACCTTTATTTTATCTGTCATAAAAGACATCAAAATTCTTAATTCTCTGTAGAGATAAAAAAGAAAACTACTAAGCCATGAATGCAACTTTGAATTTAATGTAGAACAGATGAGTACACCTCAACCTGACTTGTAAAACAAAACGCAACAGTTCTCTCTGCTACTGGGCCTGTCTCTCATCCCATTTGCCCATGTGCACAAAAAATTAACACCAAAAATAACGGTGTTTGGTTTCCAACAGAATTGTCATATAAAATATGATGTATGAAATACGGATATACCGACAATAATAACCTTATTGAAAAAAAGAGCATCACAGCCCATCCTCGTACTCAGCCCTTCCAGGCACCAGGGGCATGAGTTCTCAAAATTCACTTCCAAAACTCCCTCATATACAGAACCAAAGTCAAGATCTTGCATGACTTTGAAAATCAAAGCAGCTTCATGTCATCAGCTCAATAAACCAAAATGCCTGAATTATATCCAATAGACTTGACACACTATTTTCTTCATACACTCAATCCTATATTCCAACTCCAGAAAAGGTGTATAATTTTGATTGTGATCTCAGAGCATTCAACAAGTGGTTGGAGAAAAATGAACACAAACCCCAGCAACAAAAAGCAAAATGCAACAAAAGAAAGGGCTCGTGAAATTCAGTCAGCACAGTGCACACTCTCAATTCAATTCACTATATAAAAGTAATGGCTGGGATTCTTTGGTTTGGTACTATAGTTGTATTATTTCTGGTAAGTGCTTTTATAATCCATGGGGGCAGTTTGAACAGCCAAGTCAAAGATAATTGTACACAAATAATAAGAGGTTACCTACAGATAATGTTGGAAAATACAAAAACGTCAAACAGATTTAGAAAGCAGGCATGAAAAAATACATATAATTTGTTTTTAAAGAGTTTTTGGAGTGTCAAATTTTATATGAAATGAAAATTCCTCTCCCTGGTAGTGAAATGAAGAACAGCAGGTCTCCTAAATATGTACAGTGGTATCTGAAGTTGAAATATTGAACTAGTACTGAAAAGTGATTTCTATGAATACTAGTCACAATTGCTAGGTGTGATTCAAGAAAATAACTAAAATTCTGAATTGGGGTTAGAGTTGCATAAAGAAGCAAAATAAAAATCAGTCACTGAAGAAGTAAAATATATTCAAGTATTTCCAGGCAGTAAAAAGCAACCTCACCTAGGGTGAGGCCTGACTGCTCTAAAGAAATGTTGTATAATCTGTTATCCGTGGAACAACCAGCGTAGGTCGTTTACAAAGCCTGAGAGAGATTCAAAGTACATTGACATATAAGCAGATGGGAAATATTCATGAACATGAAAAGATGTCTATCAATAGTTATAACTTAATGGAAATCTAGTGAAAGTTTTTTTGTTTTTTTTTTACATAGAACAATAGTAATTAAAAACATAATGTAAGAAGACTCTTGAAAATACGTCATGTTAGCAGAATTTCCAAGAAGCTACTGCTGGTACATAAGTTCAGATTTTATTTTCTGGTCATACTATAAAAATACCTGCAATTAGAAGGAAGATAGATAAGCCATCAGCAACAGGTCATGTTTAATTTAGAGCTTTGATATTACACAGCCTCACTCTCACTGTAGAATATTTTTTGTGGAATTGTTTGATATTTTCACACGCAAATGTTTCTGTTATTGGTGTTAGGACAATTTTTCACAAATAGGGACTCACTGCTGCTACTTCTAAACGTCTAACATGGTTTAACTTATTTTTTTAAAGTGCGTAAATAAATGATGCTAAAATACACTTCAACTGATAAGATGATTAATTTTGGGAATTTTTTTTTAAGAAGAATTTGACTAGTTGATAAATATACAACATGTACTTTAACTGATTAATATACTTTCAAAACGTGAAGGACCACAAACCAGGTGGAACAAACAAGCACTTCCAACTGTTCCAGATTTTTTTTAATGTTGCAAATATACTTTATTTTATACCTCTGACCCTGATACTTCAGGTCTAAAGGAACTCTTAGAAAATATTATCCTGCATCTCTTTAATTTTTTATTTTTTTAGTTTTTTTCTAGTAATTTTTTTCTTTTTTTGTTATAATCGTAAACACATAGATCATGTATACATTAAAGCATTTATGGGGCACAATGTGCTGATTTCATATAGAATTAGGAATGCTTACATTACACTGGTTAATACATGCAAGCCTGTGTGCCTCACTTATCACTATTATTTAGACAACAAACTTATAGCAGAACAGGTGTGCCAATATTAAGTTAAATTGAATTCAGCCATGACGTTTTCACGGTTCTGGAAGCATGACTCTGGCATACAATCAACTAAAACTATTCAATTATAAAGGAAGAACGGATTGATTATGTCATACGGGTGATGGTGTAGAGGTCTCTCTCCTAAATAATATACATTGCTAAACATGGTTATTATTCCAAATATATTTTATTTCTGTTGCCTTTTGAGAAGAGACAGATCTGGATGCTCAGGAAGCTCATTCCCTCTTCCCTCCTCCACGAACACATAAACATACACAGGACACAATGGGTTGGGGAACTTAGAAAACCTTGGTTCATCTGCTTTGAGTTAGCTCAGTAGGACAGGCTGATTCTGTTATCTTAAAATCTTTTTTTTTTTTTTTTCAATTGTTGGAGATTCATTGTGGATTTGTTAGGTAAAGTCCCTCTGAAAGAGGCTCACTGTATCAGAGAACTTCCATCATTACACAATCACACGGAAGTTTTTTATTCACTAACTTCATAAATAGGTAAGATTAAGGGTCCTTTTCGATTGAAAAGTGGATCTTAATCCAGATAGTCCATCTATGATTGGAGTAAACTACATAAGAATATGAGTTTGGGACATACACTATCTTACTATGTCTTTTGCTGGGAAACTTTTCCTCAGTAAACTTTACATTTGCACAAATAGCACTAGTTGTAAGTGGCTGTAACTCCTAAATAGGACAGGTGATGGCAATGAAAGGACACAGACCAGTTTAATGTGCCCGGTTTTGAAAAGTCTCCATCTAACCCCCACACATCAAACTCTGGAGGAAATCATCCCTTCCGGGGCTGTAGCAGGTCATAGAGGAGGCTGGTGGTAAGTTTCTGCTAGTTCCCAAGTGACAACTACCAAGTCCCCCAGCTTGGAATCTTCCACAGGGGCTGTTGAGGTACCCGCCCCACACCCTGAAGAGGACAGCACATGTACAATGTCTGTGAGCTCCAGAACACATCAGTCAGACATACGTTTCAGAGCTGGGGAGCTGCCAAGGGACCAGACTCTGGGGCAGCAGCACAGAAGTCTGCCAGTCACCAAAACCCCAAAGCAAGAGGCAATTAGAAAGAAAAGGGGAGGGTTTCAGCAATGTCTCCAAAGCATGCAGATCTTTGAAAGACAGGTATATTTGCTACCAAATGAAAACCCCAGGTAGGAAGAACAAGAGAGAAGAAAAGGAGGCCAGACTATTTGGAGTTCAGAGCATTCCTGCAAGAACAGATGCGCTTTATGGCTGACAGTGGGAGGATTATAAAACCAACCGGATCAGCAATAGATTTCACAGAGATGAGGAGGTGGAATTTCTCAATCTCGGCACTACTGACGTTTTGGAATAGACAATTATTTCTTTGGGCGGGCTGTTATGGATACTTCTAAAATATTTTTATTTATTTTTAAATTAGTTTGGGTAGATAGTAGTTGTGTACATTTAAGGGCTGCACGTGAGTTTTTTGTCGTTTCCTAAAGCTCTGTTGTTTTGAACACTCTTAATAACCTGCTGGGGCCAGACACTGCAGGATGAAATACAGGCTGACCACGATCAAAGCTCCACTGCCTGAGCCTCGACTGCCCCTGTGGGTTGGAGCACGGCAGACCGCATGGAAGTTATTAGAACTTTCTGAGAGAAGCAGGGGAGCTGGGGATCAAAAAACAACCAAACCATACCTACCAGTAAATACGAGTGCCCAAACTGACTAATGTCATTAGTGCTCAGAATCCTCCCTGCCAGGAAGTAACAACCTTCAGGAGGATTGAACAAAACAGGATTTCGCTGCTCAGATGCTTTGGGTTTGGGAGGCGCTGGTTTCGGTGACAACTCTAGTCAGGCTTTTGCTTTGTTTTGTTTCAGTGTTCTCAGGCACTTCTGCCTGACACTTCTCTGCTGCAGGGCAGAGCTTCACGGAACCCAGGCAGCCCCACAGCAGGCCATTCCCGGGGCCATGGCCTGGCACCCCGTTCTGTGGTCCACGCCTTCAGCAGTCTGCTCTGCCTCCAGCCTTCTCTGCCTTCTCTTGTCCTCAGCCAGCTCTTGTTTTGCTCTTCTGCATCTGCCTTCCTGTCCTTGTCCTCCGTCCTTTGTTCTGCAGCATCCTATCCTTTACGTCCCTGCTTCTATGCTGCCAGAGCTCCTTTTCAACAAGGAACTCCGGACCTTGGTCCACTCGGTGGCCAAGAACTCCTGTCAGGCACTCGGCCCCTTGGTTTCCCTCTCCTTGCAGAATGCTGGAGGCCTCCCTGCTGACCCCACAAGGGTGCTGGACGGGCAGGGTCTTCGGGCGGGTCACGGCCACCGCACAGGCCCAGCCTCCTCCCAGGCTTTCTCAGACAGCCGCCGCCTTCAGACGAATGTGTCACTTCAGGCTGTAAGTGGGAAGTTTTGATACAGGCACACAAAGTGTACGAATCAAATCAGGGGAATGGGGGTGTCCGTCACCCCAGGCATTTATAATTCCTTTGTGCTAGGAACATTCTAGTACTGTGCTTTTATTCATTTTAATCGTACCCTAAGTTGCTTTTGATTATATATAATAAAACAATATTAGATGTGTGTGTATACACACACGTATATAGTTGTGCTATGAAATATTGTTCATCCTACCTGTCTTACTAGCTTTTTCTGCTTATTAATAATCCCCCTTCACGACCTACTCCCTGCCACCACTCCCAGCCTCTGGTAACCAGCATTCTACTCTCTTCATCATGACATCAGTTGCGTTAATATTTAGCTCCCACACATGAGTGAGAACATGTGAGATTTGTCCTTCTGTGTTGGCTTACTTCCCTTACCAAAACGTCTTCCGTAGCAGCCCGGCCTCTACCTGCCAGACGCCAGTAGCATTCCTCACGGCTGCTAACTGCAACTACAGAAACATTTCCAGACACTGCCACGTGTCCCTACAGACAAAATCATCCCCATTTTAGAACAACCACTATAGAACATCACTCTTCAAAAGTGACAAAAATGCATCTTTATACAGCTTTTGGGTTTTGTGGAACGTGTGTTAGAGGGTTTGGCATTTGGTACTAATGGTTTATCTAAGTAACATTATTAGTCTACCCAGGGCTAATATGCTGAAGTAATACAAGCAAGGACTTTCTCATGAATTTGATCTTCGTAGGACACTTCTAAATGCCTGTATGAAGTGATGTATGCAGGAAAAACATCTGGACTGACAAAGCTAGTAAAGTACCTAAGCCAGCGTTTCCTCTGCAAATCACTAAATCCGCATTGTAAACCACCAAGGAAATGCAACCCACCAAAAAAAAAAAAAAAAAAAAAAACCCTGAAATTACCACCATAATTCTTTTTCTGGCTTAAGAAACTACCAACTCCGCCAGCCTTGTCAGTGATAACCACTATAAGATCAGCCAGTTCCCTCTATTCAGCTATTTTAAAATGCACATGAACGTACACACTTTGCTGAGTTCTTAGGCACCCACGAGTGTTTTTTGTTTTTTGTTTTTAGTTTTTGGTTGGGGCCGGGTTTGAACCTACCTCCTCCGGTATATGGGGCTGGCACCCTACTCCTTTGAGCCACAGGCGCCACCCTGGCACGCGAGAGTGTTAAAGGAACAATCAAAGCAACTTTTTAATTATTTTTTTTTCTTTAACCTCGGCAGATAGCTAGCTAGCTGCCATCGCTCAGACGGTGTGCACCAGGATAAACATGACAGAGGACACAGACTTTCCTTTAGGTGACTCGACAGCTGATCTCCTTGGTCTGTAGATGGTAAGCATGGGAACTACATAATAATGATCGTATTTCTGTGCAACTTACTCCTACAGAAAAAGTCAAAGTAATAACGTGTCTCATTCCTGAGAGCGCGTCATGTAATCATGGAGAAGTTAGCAGGCTGGGGGAGCAGATAAATATATCTCTTCCTTCCTTGCGAGTCTGCACAAAAATCTCCAATCACCTTCCTGTGGTTTTCCCAGGATGTAGGTCCTACAATTACTTTCTTATCATGTTATATATGTCACTATGCATGCTATTCACTGGAGGAGATATCATTGATGTCACGTCCCCCAAATGTCTCAGAACCTCTTTGATCTGGAATGACGCAGAGATGAACAGAGAAACGTGGAATTGTTCTATGAAAATTGAAGTCTGGACTCTAGACAGCTGGGTCTGGACAGTCCTGGAGGTTCATTTCTTCTCTTCTAGGCAGATTATTAAACAGCTGATTCAGCAGGTCGGGGGTGGCCGGGTAGGGGACAGGCTGACCCTGTCGCTGCTCCTGGAGCACTCCTTCTTGCTCGGGCCACTTTCTCAGACAGAGAACTTCTAGTTTCACGTGTTTGCATGACTCTTCCCTGTTTGTGGAGCCCGTAATGTGAATCATTATAAAAGTGAGGACTTATAAACTGGAAAGTCAGCTATGATGGATACAGCCCATCCATGATAGCCTTAGTTGTGAGCTTAAGGATGACCTTTTGATATTGTTATGTTCCTTTACTTAAACTTCATTGAAGTACTTTCCCAACAAACTTTATTTTAAATCTACACTGTGTGTGACTGTTGCTATCTAGCTGTAACTCTTTCATATGTAATTGTTTCATATTCTAGAACCTCCTATAATGCTTATAATTCTTACCACATTATATATATTTATTTTTTTCATTCAAATGTTTTATTATTAATTATTTCTTTTTACTTGTTTATATATTCCTTCTGTTATAACTAGAGTTATTGTCTTTCTAGGGATATTGGTATATCACATAGCAAATTCAGTTTGCTCGGGGGTTTGGAAGGATGGTAGCAAACAGCTGGCCCACTGGGGGGCGCACATGTCTGATATTGGGTGTTGTTATATATGCAAGGACCTTCGGGCTCTCCTGTAGATTCATAATCACACAGTTGTGACAGTTTGTCTAGTTTATGCTATTCAGTTAACTCTCAAAATGCTCATGGACTTTTTAACAATATATTCTTGATAATTAAGATTCTGCCAGTAAGAAAAACTTGGAAAATGAAACACCATCCAACAATGAGTTGAATTGCAAATTCTAATTCAATTTTTTCATATGTTTGTCATTTAATAAAACTATTATTCCCAAAATTGTTTCTGTCACTAGTATAATTTTAGCATATTTTTGTTTTCATGTAGTTTCAAAGGTTTTTTTTTCTTAACAAATGTAGTGGAATGTAATGAGTTTTCAGGAAGTTTCTATGTACATATTTTCTTTTCCTTTTACCTTTTTTTTCTTTCTTTCTTTGGTTCTTTCTTTCTTCTTTCTTTCTTTCTTTCTTTCTTTCTTTCTTTCTTTCTTTCTTTCTTTCTTTTTAAGACAGAGTCTCACTGTGTCATCCACTGGTAGAGTGCTGTGGAGTCACAGCTCACAGCAACCTCAGACTCTCAGACTCTTGGGCTTAAGCAATTCTCTTACCTCAGCCTCCCAAGTAGCTCTATGTACATATTTTCATAGTGAAAGTCATGCCTGCTATTTAAATGCAACAACATCTGACATGGGTAAGAAGCCTTACTTAAAAGAGTGCATACATTGTACAATTCCATTAACATGAAGTTTTAGAATGGACACACATATCAGAACAGTGGAAAACTAAAATTGGGATTGATGTGGAAGGCGCATGAATTTGCTTTCAAGAATAAGGTAATATTTTATCTATGGACAGAGAATTTGATTATACAAGTAGAATCATTTATCAAAATTTAGGCAAAGTACACTTAGATTTATGGATTTCATTTTATCTCAAAAGAAACAAATAAAACACTGACTTCTAGTATTTAAAGAAAATATGCTAATGTCTGCACTTTACCTTGGAAGGCATCCAAAAATAAAATGAATTGATAGATGGGCATGTTAATGATAAAATCTAGAGAGTGGACATATAGGTGTTCTTTGCAATACTTTTTAATTTTGCTACATTTGTGGAAGTTTTTATTATAAAATATTACAAAATAAGTAAGCATTATATACTTTTATAAGTACTCAAATAATGAACATATCATGAAATAAATTATTATACATACAATAAAGGTATAATGAAATAAGATAAGGTGCATGTTAGAATTGCCAGCTCCATACAGAACTTACTGACAGTTAATCATAATACCAACTACTAACACAAGAAGCCCTGAGAACACTTTAGTCGGGACAGTATCGTTAATCCCTCGCAATATGAGTAATTATCACATACAATATGAAAACAATTATTATAATGAGAATAATTTGATGTGAAAAGACCTGAGATTTTTTAATTGTATGTTTCAATTTTTCCAGTACAAAACTTTTCTCAGAATTAATTATAGGAAAGCAATTATTATGTAATGTGAAGAATTCTACTAATGAAAAAAAATGATTTATGTGAAATCTAAGAGGACACAGAGCAAGTGTAAAATTAGCTTTCTGAAAATATGATTCATCCCTTGTCCCATTCTCTTTAGAAGATCATCTCCTTTCAATGCAAAGTATTTCATAGATCCTTGAATTTTTTCAGAAATGTATGGAAATGAAATGAGCAAGACATTCCTCAAGTTTCCACTCTGAAGACCGCTGGTTGTAATTCATGGTTTTTCCTTCCTCTGAAATGACTGTGTCATATTGTTCATCAGTTACATTGTTGATTTCATAAAATAATTAAAGTATATCATCTCAACACCACACCCTTCTTACAAATCTCTTTATATTCAGCTGTTTTATCCCTTCAATAAAATCAACATAGGTAGTATGTCTTATTTTTAAGCCTTGTATTTCAGTCTGTCTCCAAAATATTCCTTTGGGTCCAGAGAGTACATTTCAAACTGATTTTTCAAATTCTGATTAAAGCTCCTGATGAAAGAATTAGATCTCACTTGGTAACTATTAAAAATACGGTAAATGTGTGCTATTCCTTGAGATGACCTTTTAATAATTTTACCTTGAAGGACCTAGTGATTTATATTTCAAGCATGCCTTCTAGATAATTCTAATAAACCTAAAGTTTATTATTTAATTTTAATTATTATTTAATTTTAATTTGATTTGATTTTTATTTTTTTTTAATTTTAGAGTATTACTGGGGTACATAATTTGCATTTGTACATTTGAAGTCGATATTATAAGTGTGCCCTTTATCCAGAATAAGTGTGTTGTACCAGTTAGGAGTGAGGTTACCCCATCTCTCCTCCCCATACCCCGTTAGATTTTCACTGAGTTTTACTTCCATATGTATACACAAGTATTGATTCACTAGGTTCCTTTAGGATTGAATACATGTGTTTGTTTTTCCATTCTTGCAATATTTCACTTAGAAGAATAGTGTCCAGTTCCATTCAAGTGCACATGTCTTTTTAATAGAAGGATTTTTTTTTTTCCTTTGAGTAAATACACAACAGTGGGATTGGCAGGTCCAAAGGTGAGTCTACTTTTTGTTCTTTGAAGATATTTCCATCCTACTTTCCATAGAGACTGTACAGTTGGGTCTAGAGACTATTTCGTTTTATTTTTTTAGAGATAATGTGAAAGAAATCAGTTTATGTTAACGTAAGTGATTTTTTTTCCTTTTTTCCTCCTGAGGTTTTAAATATTTTTTCCATTGCTGCATTTTTCTCCATCTTATAATAGATTAGATTTATGCTTCAAGAGTTTGTTTCTGATTTTGGGAACATAAGAATTTTGTTGTGTCTTGGGTTCAATTGGTCTCTGGCTTTCATATCTCATATTATTCTAGTGAGAATGATTGCATAATAAAATTTTGATAATAAATATGTGGAATTATAACTATTTACATAATTAAATTTTAAAAACTTGTTTACTACAGTAAGGTAAAATATCTGTGCTACTCACCCTATGTCTAACTTAGATAAATATCACAGAAAGCAGGATTAAAATTTGTGGATGAAATTGAATTGATATTAGCCAGTGAATTCATGAGTGAATGAAAAGAGTGAATAAAAGAAATAATACTCGTGATATTTTATCAAATAGAAAATGAATATAAAATGACCCATTAAGGTATGCGAACAAACTGTATGCATTATAATATAATCCCATTTATCTGGGATGAAAGAATGAATTGACTAATTTAAAATGTATTAACCAGGTTGGAAGGTAGTTCACGCAGAAAAGTTATCTCAGTTAATCTCTCATTGTAAGACAATTAGATGCCCATGAACTTAAAGGAGACAATCTGAATTATTCTCTTTTGTATAAGATTTTCAGTGACTGTGCACCTGAGTAGCACACTTTAACAGGAATTCTAAAATATTACAGGAAACACTTAAACAAGAGAGGTGGTATAGAATGGTGGGTAGGTAATAAACTCTGTCATATAAAAAGATTGTTGGTGACGGGGCTCATAGCTCAGTGGGTAGGATGCCAGCCACATACACCCAGGCTGGAGGGTTCGAATCCAGCCCGGGCCAGCTGGACAGCAACAACAACAAAAAAATGTTGTGGGTGTTGTGGCAGGCACCTGCGATTCCAGCTGCTCAGGAGCCTGAGGCAAGAGAATTGCTTGAGACCAGGAGTTTGAGGTTGCTGTGAGGTTGCACTCTACCGAGGGTGACATAATGAGGCCCTGTCTCAAAAAAAAAAAAAAAAAAAAAAAAAAAGGTTGTTGGAACTAGAGATATTTAACAGAAAGCAAAGAAGGAAAGTGAGGGAAGGGAATCATCACAGTGTTAATATTCTCACACTGCTGAAGTTCATTACTATTCAGTGCACCGATAACTATTTCTATAATTATTTGACGACACACACAATATTTCTGTTCAAGTTGTCTGGGAATCCTTGATCCTAACATCAAAGTGTAGAAGGTTTTGAGGGGGCTGTCATGGGAAAGAAGATGTCTTCTTTTTTAATTCCAGAAGGCACAAACAGAATAAATGGCAAGACGAATCAAAGAGGTAGATCTTAAACTCCATATATCGATTTAATATCTAGGTATTTAGTGCACTATCAGTAGTATTCAAGCAAAGAATACAAACATGACCATTTTCAATTATGTGATGTAAATTGGATTTTTGTTTCAGGTGGTTATAGCCCTGGCATCCATTCAAAATGTTAAGATTGCAATATTTTAATTTAGTAAGGAAAGACAATTTGCCAGATGTTTTGTCTACCTTAAAATAGTTTATTAATCAAATAAATACTCTAACAGGCTTTTTGATAAATCCTTTATCAATCTTTATTTTCTTTTTAATCTGTGTGTCATCTAGGAAGCAACTACATATTAAAATTGATGATATTATTCTCTGTATCACTAGTGCCTGGTACATAGCATACACAGGTACAAAATACTCCGTTGAATAGAGATGTCAAACAAACAACAACAAAAACAAAAAAACACCTTCATACCCTCAAGAGTAACCTAAAGTCCTAGAAATCTGACCGGTAGCGTCATTTTAAATAAGGTACTTCCCAAACAGTCATGACAAAATGCCTGTTTGGTCCAGAAAGTGAAGTACATAGACTCACTATTCATTAGTTAATTCAGAACTTAGCAGAAATTAAGGCCGGGAGGAAGTTAGTTGAATTTTAAGGGGTTGCAGTAGGGAGGACACATTTTTCCATGAGTTGGGTTCTGGCATTATAATGATGCGGTGGGTCTCAAACTGGCTTGGGCATTGTTAAAGTTGCATATCAATTATAGAAAAGAAAGGCAAGCTTGCATTACTCCATAACTGCTCTAGGCATGCTTGTAAAAATTCAGAAAAATTATATTTATTTTGCAGTAAGAACACTTAACATGATGAATGTGTGAGTGCACAATATTGTATTCTTAATTACGTGCACGATGTCGTACTATAGGTGTCTATAACATGATAATTTTTTATAATTAAAAGTTCATCACCATTGAACAGCAACTCCTTATTATCCCGTCTCCCTATCCCCTGGCAACCACCATTCTACCCACAAGGTCTATGATCCTGGCTAGTTCAGACAAATCCTGTCGGGGACATAATGCATCATTCGTCATTCTGTCACTTAGCGTCATGTCCTCCAGGTGCGTAGGTGTTGTTGTCTGTGGTGCGACGTCTTTCTTTTTAAGTCTGAATGACATCCATTTGGCATAGAGAGTGCAAAAAATGCATATGACTTTTAAGATAGGAAAAAAAAACTGTATTAAAATCATAATACTCAGTATATGCCAAAAACAATGCAACGCTATTTTTTTTTTTTTTATTAAATCATAGCTGTGTACATTGATGCAATTATGGGGTGCAATGTGCTGGTTTTATATACAATTTGAAATACTTTTATGAAACTGGTTAACATAGCCTCCATACAATGCAATATTATTAAGCAATAAAAAGGAATAGAGGACTGATACCTGCTACAACATATATGACCTTTGAAAACATGATGCTAAATAAAAGAAGCCGGACATAGAAGGCCGTATAGGTCAGGTGTCCACAAAAGGCAAATTCATAGAAACAGAAAGTAAAGCAGTGGTTACCAAGGTCTTGGGCAATGATAGTTCATGGGTACGTGGATTCTTTTTGGCATTATGAAAGTGTTCTAAAATTAGATAGTGGTGATGGTTGTACAACTGGGAAAACACTAAAACTTACTAAATTGTATAATTTAAAAGGGTAAATCTTATCCCAATAAAGCTATTGTTTTTAAAAGATGCAATGAACAGCAGTCTGCAAATCTTTGTATGGACATACACCTTCATGGGGGGGGGGGAGGCAAATAATTAGTAGTAAAAAAGCAGAGTCATACAATAAGTGCCTGTTGAACTTTTTAAGAAACTGACGCTGTTCTGCAAAGTGGACCATTTTACATTCCCAGTAGCAGTATACGAGAGTTCCACTTGCTCTGCAGGCCCACTCACATTTGGCATGACCAAACAAGCTTAAAATTTCAGTGGGGAAGTTGACTTGCGGTGGCGCCTGCAGAGTGATAAGGAAAAGGACCGAGTATATCCCAAAAACAAAAGATGAATACAAGGCACGTTTGAGTTCTGCAGTTACAAGAGGCGCTCAAAGTGGTCGCCGTCAGTGTCCAGACACTTCTGGTTACAGGAACTACTGTTTGAGCAATGTTGACCAAAACCTCCACTTGCATACCTGGGCAAGCCGATCAGGAGTGTGAGCGGGCGTGAGGTGCGTTGGAGGTTGTGTTGAATATTCACACCTCCAATGTCACTGCCCTTCACAGTGTTTTCAGATTTCAAATACCACTTCCAAATTCTTGCACTCCTCCAAGGTCAGCTATAATTCTGCCATTTGACTGTCCTGCCTTCACATAGTTACACTAGAGTTCATTTGATTGACCCCATCTTTTGAGCCACACCATCATACTACACGTTGCTACTATAATTCAATTCAACTTTAAAAAGTAATACATATGTAACAGCTCTTAAAATGCAAATGCATTTTTGCCCCTCCAAAACGTACCACATTTTCTTTATTGGTTCATCCACTCTTGTAGGTTTTTTCCATATCTTGGCAATAAACATGGAGTGCAGATCTGTTTGAGAAACTGGGTTTTTAAAATTATTTTGGATATATACCCAGAAGGGAGATTTGTAGATCCTATAGTGAATCTACTTTTAACTTTGTGTAGCATCCTTACTGTTTCCCACAGCTTTGAACCGTGTATATTCCCATGAACAAAATACAAAGGTTCTAATTTCTCCACATCTTGACCAATACTTTTTTTTTTTTTTTTTTTTTTGCAGTTTTTGGCCGGAGGCCGAGTTTGAACCCACCACTTCTAGTATATGGGGCCAGCGCTCTACTCCTTTGAGCCACAGGTGCCACCCTTGACCAATACTTTTATTTTTGGGCCAATTGAGATACATTTATGTATATAAAATTAACTGATCTTTGACAGGACTACATAATAGGGAAATGATATTCTCTTCAGCAAATGGAGGCTGGAAAACAGGTATCCAAAATCAACTCAAAACAGATTAAAGATTTAACTGTAAGACTTGAGACTGTAAAACTCCTAGAAGAAACATAGGGGAAAAATTTAATGATTAACGTTTCTTCTTTAAAATTTTGTATTAATATGAGGGTAAATGCAATTAATTATATTATTTGTGTTTGTAAAGTCTGAGTAGCAGCTGAGTCCTTCAGCCTGGATATGTGACCTGCCCCCCTCCATGGCACCCCTCGCTGGGAACTTAATGGACCTCTTTCCTTCCTGCCCCTCCTCTCTTCTTGAGTTAATTATGTTTTTCTATATCAGGCCTGTAGTTACTGAGCGGCTAGTTTCAACTAGTATTGGGTACATGGGATGCTTGCTTTCCATTCAATTTTTTTCTCAGATTAAAAGGAGGGTACGGAAGATCAGGTTCCACTGTTTGGGTTTGTTAGGTGACATTCAAGTTGTAGTTAAACCCTTCTCCCAGGGGGTGTGCTGTGCCCCTCTACACTGTGCCCATGAGGTGAGAGTTTGGCAATCCTCCACTCTCCTGCCCTCTCCCCTTTCCATTTTTAAGATATTTTACTTAGGAGAACGTTTTCCAAATCCATCCAGGTAAATATTAAAGACACAAAGTCTCCATCTTTTATGGCTGAATAGTACTTCTTGGTATGCACATACCACATTTGATTAATCCAGACAGGAATGGATGGACACACGGGCTTCTTCCACGTTCCTGCAATTGGGTATCAAGCTTCTATAAACATATGAGTTTAAATGTCTTTATGATAAAATAAATTTTTTCTTCTGGGTAGATACCTGGGCATGGGATTGCAGGATCAAATGGGAAGTGTACTTTGAGAACTTTGGTGACTCTCTGCACTTTTTTCCTAAAGGACTATATTAGTTCGCAGTCGCACCCACCGTGTATAAGCTACTAGCCCATTGATCAGCTGAGAGCATGCCAATATCTTATCTCGTGGCAAGATTGTCTGTTTGCTTCCTTGATGGTGTCCTTAGCTGTGCAGAAGCTTTTTAACTTGTTCAGATACCAGGTCTTTACTTTTGTTGTTGCTGGAATTGCCAATAGTATCTTCTCCCCCCCCCCCCCCAAGGCAGATATTGTAAAGTTTTCCCCACAGTTTTTTGCTCGTGTTTTTATTGGTTTTTGTCATAGATTTACATCTTTTATTCAGCATGGGTTAATTTGTGTAGATTTCATTGGCTACTTCTTTCTTTCTTTATTTTTTCTAGTTCCACATGAAAGAAAAACTATCTTACCCAGTTCTTCTAAGTATGACTTTGGTATTTACAGGGGGATTGTGTTGAATCTGTAGATTGCTTTGGGTTGCAAAGACATTTTAACTACGTTGATTCTTCCCAGTCACAAGCATGATATGACAATGATTCCTTGAAAATGACACCAAAAGCTCAAACAACAAAAACAGAATGAAATATGAGGGATTTTATTAAACTAAAGAGCGTCTGTACAGCAAACTATTTGCAGAGGGAAAAGGCAACCTATAAGAATGGGAGAAATATTTGCAAATGAAACATGTGATGTGGGCTCAACAGCTTACAACTTAGCAATGGTTTAACACAGAATTCGAAATGTGGGTAAAGGACTTTAATAGAAATTACTTTAAAAAAGACATACAGATGGCAGACAAATATAAGATGCTTAACGTAAGTAATTATCCTCAAAGTGTAAATTATAACCATGAGATACCACCTTTTAGGATGTCTATGAAGAAAAAAACTTTTTGTTTCAATTAGGACTTTTTTCGTCACTACTAAGCAATGAAAAAAATCTGAACATTTCCTTTTTCTAGTAATATTCACCCTTCTGATTATTGCTATTCTAGTCCATTTTCTCTATAAATTCAAAACTTAAGTATTAACATTTGTCCATGTCACGATGGATCTGAAGCCTCTTAGATTGAAAAGAACATGGCATAGTATTTAAGAGCAGATTATCTGGAGCCAGAAGACCCCTTAATCAATGTTGACTAAATATCACCGTTGTTTATCATGCTTTAGCTCGTAGCTAACAAGAGACAATTCGAGGTTAGAATTTCTAAATATGTTGTCAGCTGAAGAAGGTCAGTGTGAGTTTTGAAAATAAAAGAAGAACCCATGATTAAGATCACTGAACCAAAAAATAATTCTGATGAGAAAGAAATATTATTGTTTTGACATAAAAATATATGTGAGTAATAAAAATTAATACACTAATTTACCTGTGGTTTATTTTTAAATGAGTTAAAAGGACTGCTTATCTGTATTAAGTATTTTTATAGCAGGTGCTATTCGGATAACTTTTTGCTTCTTTCAATATAGCATGTGTAATATGCAACATAACAAGATATACATAAATAACATGCATAACATAATAAAACAAAAACTTCATCAGCCTGCGGCTGAAGAGAAAGTAACGTGGTAAGTGGAGGAGCTGGGATATGAAACCAAGCAGACCGTCTGCATGGCCTTTGCCCTGCAGCACAGACATTGCAACTGCTTCTCAGGTTTGAAAACAATAGCAGCAGACTCCACAGTGAGCTTTGCATGTCAATCCCCCAAATACTCAGTGAATGAAAGATTTTGGGGTCACTTAGGAGCCTTCAGAATCTGTTTCCCACACAACCTTTGAGTCACCAGGAACAGGCATCTTATAGGCTTTGAAAAGGTCCTGAACCAAAGAATCCCCTTAAATGTGTTTGTAGCCACATTTCCCAAACATTAGTCAGCAGAACATCTGGAATGTTGGAACAGATACCAACCTTCAGGAGAATCTTCTGCCATTTCCAAAATTACACTTGGACACACTGTTATGTGTGAGAGTTGAGAACATATTTTTGAGTGAGGTTAGACATTGCATGGGTGGAAACATGTAACTCGAGGAAAAACTTTATCATTTTGTTCTTATAATTCAAGAAAATTATTCTCACTGCAAACTTGAGGGGAAAATATTCTTTCCCCTTTTTTATACATGAGGGGGACACAACCAGAGTTCCACAGCCTTTTACACGTACTTACTCATAGAATTGCATATCATTCGTACAATTAGGATACTTCTTTTTTGTATCTAAAATGAGTAATATCTTTTAATTACAACCCTCTTCTGTGGAAGTGTTGACATTTCAAAGCTGCTCTGGTTCACACACGCTCCTCTCTGCATTCTCTCCAATGTCTCCAGTTAGTCTGACAACACCTGTCGTCTCCGTAGTCTGGTTGTCTTACAATCATTGATCACAGACCAGTGGATAGGACTGTCGATCTTCAAACCAGCGATCAGAATGGCTTGCCTAATTATAGTTGTCTTCTTTTCTTTTTATCTGTATGACACAAACATACTTTAAAAACTTGTGTCTTCTGCCTAGAAGCTGCTGTCATTCCTCATTAGAATTTCACATCTGAAAGGTGTAAACAAGTCTTCTGATTTCCATCTTTAGACCAAAACGCCTTAGGAACAATTTATTTTTTCACGTTGCTAAATTTAATATTGTCTTTGCCATTTAGTAGTTCACAGTGTGTTTTCTTTCAAACAGAAAATTAGAGTTTTTTTTTTCCTAAAGTTTTAATCATTTTCTACAGGTTTCTTAAGTACATTTTTGTTATTCTTCTGTGTAGCATGACACTGTCCAACTAGGACTGATTATACAAAGATGATTACATTAATCTCCAACAGGTGTGCAATGCCACTAACTGCATCATTGCAAAGTAATTGTGTGTAGTTCTAAGTAATTAAATATGAAATAAACGTGTGCTGAAATGGTGGAGTTCTTTGTGGTTGTTATATACTCAGATTTAGTTACTAAATTGCACATGGATTTAGATTACTTGGTAGGTTAAAATTGAAGTTCTATGAATGCCTTCTCAGGAATAAAATAATGAGTCTACCCAGATATGCACAGTTAGCTCAGCAGATTATCAGCATGTTATTATTTCTCTCTCCTGTTGTCTGACTTTTGGCCTTTTTAATGCTTCTTCACACCACTAATAAATGAACAGAAGAGATATTAAACTTAAATTAGGCTACTTGTTAGTCAACCACTAAGTCAGCAAGGACGGCTGGGAGTCCGTGGCATTCAAATTGCAGCGATTTTCTTTTGGGTCATCTCTTTTTAGTCAGAGGGAAGCTCAATTTTTTTTTTTTTTTTTTTTAATATACTGCACTCGTTATGCTTTTTATAGATTTTAAGCATGTATATTCCCTTTTATTTCAGGGTATATTAGTTATTATTAATTTTTATTTATATTAAAGTATGTTCATATTTAATTTTACTCACAGAAAAGTATAATGCTATGGAATTCTAAATATATTAATTTACACATAAATATTATGTCAGACTAGGAATGTTTTACATACCCCCACATTGTTTGCTATAAAAACACTGATAAATTTCTTTTTAAACTTAAAACTTCACTGGAATCCAAAGAAAGTAGTCTATAATTTGCACAAGTATTGAAGATCTTTTTGGTAATGACTGCAATCAGAAATACTCTGATTCAGAATATAATTATTGACATAGGCATTTTTACCTGGGGGCACAAAACACTGAGTAGCTGGGAAAGATGTGGAAATGTCATTTAACCACAACCCTCTTCTATGGAAGTGTTGTTAGTCTTGACTCTTGGATAAAATATCTTTACCTTAATTTTATTTTTAATTAAAAATACCTGATTAGACTCTTGAAAAATAGTTGAAAAGAGCAAAGAACTTTGTTTCTTTGAGTTATCCATTCACACCTAGTATATTATAAATCATGTCATAAATTTAAAAATGTATTTAATTCATTTTGAATAATGACATGTTAACATTAATAATCTGTCCATTGCCTTGTGCCCCTCCCCCGCTGCTCTTGCTTGATAAACTTCTCTGGAAGTATTGTAAGTAGTTACCTGAGAATCCAAACCCCAGGCCTCCAGAGACTCCAAGACGCCAGAGACACAACTTGCTTATTTAGACAAACATGAAGGACTTTATGTGTATGTAACGAGAACACAGTGCGGTTCAGTGGGACACATAGTTTCTTCATACGAAAGACAAGAGTCCAAGGAATAGGACACATATTTCTAAGTCATATAATTGAAGAAGAATTTCCTCCTGACTAAGAGCAACTGGGATAAAAGCTGCCCTTCCAGAGCTCCTCAAACTATAAACAAATCCCTATGCACACTGCACATATCCTATTTTGAAGTAAAAAAACAAAACGGGAATAAATACAATCACAACGCCTCATGTGGCCCGTGGGCCGCAGTTCGAGGACCCCTGGAGAAAACCGTATTTCGGTTTACACATTAGCTGACTATACCCTAGACACCGTAAAATGCAGAAGCATATCACTTTGCAACCACCTTTCAACATCTTTTAAAAGAAAAAAATTCTTTCTCCACCCACCTAAACAGTTAAGAAGGAAAAAATAATTACAAGGCATATTTATTTACAAATGCCAAGTATGGATAGAATTTGCCCTCATGAAACATACTAAGTATATTAAACACAAATAAATATAACATTAGTCTATGGATAAATATCAAAAAGTCTCTTCTATCGCAGAATTTTCTATATCTCTATCTACAAGATCTATATAACTATAGAACATACTGAATGATTGTCCTCCACTCAGCAGGAAAATATCATAAGCTAGTAATTAGAAACAAGCCCGTGCCTTATTTCCTAAATGGTAAATAAAAATAATTTTTTCTATAACTGAAGAATGAGAGATCTTAAAAAGAAAGTTTAGGGGTCTCTGGCAGGGTTTCTACAAGTTGGTCTGCAAAGGTCTGACAGCAAGGAAGTTATGTATAATCAAGCTGTCTGCAGACAAAATTTTTATTGTCTGTTTTTAAGAGAATGATGTCATAAAATTATTTTGCATATATAATTTTCAAATACAGATTGCAATGTTTTATTTCTAAAGTTTCACCCTGTAGGTATAGAGATGTAGGCTGAGAGCACTCAGTGTAACACAGGTGTCAGTCACTACCAGGTGACTTAGAAGAAGACGCATGTTTACTGAAGCACATAGTTGTTTTCTTTTGCCTTTTGTCAACATGCAAAAAAACAAAAAAGAGATTTTATATAAAGGTCTAGATTATCCATCTTTCTTAAAAAATGTGAGTATCTGGCAGTGGCACTGCCAGGCCTGCCTCGCCCTGGGCAGCCATCTGCTGGGGTCGACCTGGATGCTCCCCCAGCTCAATCACACGCATGCTTTGCTCACAACCCTCTTCCCTAGTCCCCGAGTCTCCATGTTTGCTCATTACCAGACCCAGATAATTTTAATTTCTGATCTTTATCATAACTGAACGTATTTTCATGACAAATAGGTACACATTACTAAATGTGCAGTTCTTATTTTTCCTACCATGTATTTCCAATTAATAAAAACAGATTGATAGTTTAAATGGTTTACTGAGGTATAAACTCCTGAAGAACTTGTAAAGCATAAGCCCTGTTAAGTAAGAATTTCAGGGAATTTATTGTTATTTTTTACAATATTTCTAAAAGCATTGTAAAATGTGAAGCTAGTGAATACCTAAAGGAATCCTATCACCTCTGATGGATTTTTATAAACACAGTGAAGTTAACAGCAGTTAATTACTGTATGGTGCTTCTCAGGTTGAACATTGACCTAAGAAGCATGACTTACACTTTAAAAATTAAATAGTGTCCAAATTAACTGACTTTATCATACTTTCACTCTGTGTCATCTTGGGATAAGTTTTATTTTTCCTAATTAGAATTTTCTATATTCCACAAATGTTTACAAGTTCTTGTTTATTATGCAATCATATGAAATGCATATCATTTTAAAATTTCATTACTGTATACAGTATGTTGCAGCATTGTTGTAAGATTAGGTAATCAAATTTTTTTTATTAAATCATAACTGTGTACATTATTGCAAACATGGTGTACAATGTGCTGGTTTTAGATACAACTTGAAATAGTTTCATCAAACTGGTTAACATAGCCTTCACGGCATTTTCTTAGTTATTGTGTTAAGACATTTATATTCTACATTTAGTAAGTTTCACATGTACCCTTGTAAGATGCACCGCAGCTGTGGTCCCACCAATCACCCTCCCTTTGCCCTCCCTCTCCCACTTCCCCATATTCTTAGGTTATAACTGGGTTATAGCTTTCATATGAAAACCATAAATAAGTTTCATAGTAGGGCTGAGTACATTGGATAGTTTCTCATCCATTCTTGAGATACTTTGCTAAGAAGAATATGTAATCAAATGTTATTATCTAAAAATGCAGTATTATTTGCTTCATATTTGATATTTAAAATTAGCATTGAAGCTAGATAATCCTACTTATTTGTAATGGTGTAATTAATCTGACCTCCTCGTTACAGGTCAATAGCTAAATAGAATTTTTTGAAGCTTTGAAAAGATCCTGATAAAAAGGTTAGACAGAGAAAGACATTTGGGATTATAATATATAAATCTGTTCTACTGTTTTTATAATATTTTTAATGGTATAAAATATCTGTGTTTGTTAACAATGTGTTTCAACATAATCTCTTTTTTATCACCAAATCATCATGGGTAAGAGAAAATATTTGGTTTTCTTTTATTGAATGATTGACTTAAAATTTTATTCTAAACATAATTTTAATATGTCTACATGATAATGCATTTAATTGCACTAATACTTAAAAGAATAACCACAATAGATGCTTACATGTATCATAATTCCAGTTGTCTTTAAATGTTAGTTTTTAAATATTTTTAAGTTGTTGACATGCTACTAAGTTTATTGTAATTAAATAAGCATTGTGAGTAATAAATATATGGATACAGACTTTACAAATATAAACATCCAAAATGTTGAAAAATACACATAAATAATGCACAACATTTTCTCACAAATGTACTAGTAAAATTTTGTGAATATAAATGCATATTGAATACAAAGAAATACTTTTTTTTTTTTTTTTTGTAGAGACAAAAATCTCACTTTATTGCCCTTGGTAGAGTTCCGTGGCATTACACAGCTCACAGCAACCTCCAATTCCTGGGCTTAGATGATTCTCTTGCTTTAGCCTCTTCAGTAGCTAGGACTATAGGTGCCCGCTACAACACATGGCTATTTTTTGTTGCAGTTTGGCCAGGGCCAGGTTTGAACTCACTACGCTCGATATATGGGGCCTGGTGCCCTACCCACTGAGCCACAGGCACTGCCCAGAAACACTGTTCTTAACAACAATTAGTCATCCCTGTAAGGACATACCAGTGACTTTCCATGGCCTTTACAACGATAATTGTGTTATTGTAGAAACTTGTGAAAACAGAAAATCAGGTCATCTGAAATAATGCCTGTCAGGGTGGCAGAAATGTAGGGCAGATGCGATTAATTCTTTCCTCCATTTAACCCTGTTTGCTCCTTTCTCTGGTGTCCATATTCACGAGAAATATCTTTCTTTTCTCCATTTCTCTTAGTGGTTTTACTGTGATTAGTCCTCTAAGTTTTTAGTCCTTAGTAGTTAGCCTTGACTCTTGGATGAAATATCTTTACCTTAATTTTATTTTTATATCTCATTAGACTCTTGGAAAAGTAGTTGAAAAGAGCAATGAACTTTGTTGTTTTGGGTTATCTATTCACATCTAGTATATTATAAATCATGTCATACATTTTAAAATGTATTTAATTTATGTTTAAATAATGACATGTGAACATTAATAACATAGACTATGAAAAGGAACTAGAAGTTTGTTTTGTAAAATAGATGAGTTGCATTGTTTTACTTTTCTGGAAAATGCTGGATTTTGTAAATAACAGCTGGATTCTCACTCACATTTACATCTGTGTTCCATCCATCGCTGTCTCAAACGTCATGCAGTCTGTGGAGAACACCACTTTATGCTTGCAAAAAAACCAGAGTGAGAGTGAAAAGGTTAAATACCATCTAAGTAGTCTATGGAAATAGATTGACCTTGAAAACCTTCTGAAGAGTCTTGTGGGATGTTAAGTCTATTCACACTGTACTCTAAAACCACCCATTGCCTATCTAGACAATTTGGTCTTAATGGCTACCAGAGGATCAAAATATGTGTAATATGCTGTAACTATATAAATTATACTCTCTTGAAATTTCAACTCCAGAAAATATAATTATCCTCTTCCATAGAATAACATGAGGACTGGGAAGGAAGAAAAAGTTCTCCAATTCCTTCAATAGTAACTAGGATCATTTTTTTGCTATCATCAAAAGAACAAAATGTCAGCCACCTGTTTTATAAGAATGCAGACAGAATACTTGAATTTACTGACGAATGGATAATAGCCACTACTAATTGTTGGTCATGAGAGACGATGTTCTAGACACTAAAAAAATAAGCTCAAAGCCAGGCATGGTGTTCACACCTGTAATCCCAGTACTAGATCCTATTTTTACTAAAGTAGATCCTATTTTTACTAAAAATAGAGAAACTAGCTGGGTGTTGTGGCGGGCACCTATAGCCCAGCTACTTGGGAGGCTGATGCAAGAGGTTGGCTTAAGCTCAGGATTTGAGGTTGCCATGAGCTATGACACCAGGGCCCTATAGCCTGGGACAATAGTGTGAGACTTTATCTCAAAACATGCCCCAAATCACAGCTCTATATAAGCAAGGTAACAACTTCAGAGATAAAGCTTGCTAACAAAGAGTAGAACTCAGATATGCACCTCGAATGAGCCTGACTCTAAATCATGCCATCTGTAAGAGACCCTGCACCAAGCTTGTGGAAGCCATCACCAGTTCTTGAAGAAGGCGCTGGGAATGAGACAGTCTCCTAGCTAGCAAAGAGATGTTTGGCTGCCCGGAGGCAAGCCCTCAGGCAGCTGCCAGTATTAATGAGATAAGATTGGTAGCTCATTAACAAGCAGGTGTTATACAATGAGCATTCCTGGTACACAGGGTGGGAGTCAAGCCCATGGGGAAAGAGCACTTAGTGACCATTAAGCACGTGATCCTAGTACTTGGGCCACACACCTGTTGTGTAATGCTTCAATAAAAGGCTATGACAGGTTATTCAGGGCTCTCTCACTGAACGTATGGGAAGGTCACCTCTTACAGGCATTTGTACCTTCGATCTCTATTCCCAGCTGTTTTTATTCACCTGGTGACGGGTGCCCACAGCAGGCACCAACGCCATCCATTTGGGGTAGCTCTGTCATTTATTCATGTTTCATGCAGATCTGACTGATCCTTGTGTAATAGCAGTAATGACATGCTGATGAGTTTTCACTTAGTGCAACACATTTCAAGTCATAGTCTTATAAAAATAGTTCATTGTATTAAAGTTTTTAATAGGTATAAAACTAAACCAACACTTTAAAAAACTATACAGGCAAGATTTCCAGACTTTGGTGAATAGTGAAAAAAGTAAGGGCTTGATATATGTTCACAAAAACTAGACAGGCTCACAAGTAACCACAAAAACGAGGAAATAGCAGAACCAAAGTCCTATATAGACATAACAGTGACATAGATGTAAGAAAAATATCCAAGAGCTGAAGTCAGGAAGAAGAAGGGAGGGTTATAGCCCCAAATCAGCTACAGATGCCAAGTTTTTTCACTTTAAATAAAATTACTTCAATCTTCAATCCACATTAGACGGAAGTCCAGACTTTTCCCTGCAACTATCAACGATTTATGTAAACCTATATTATGTATAACCATTTCTGGTTCTGAGTTACTAATAAAGAAAAATATTTTTTTTTTTTACCTCAAGCTTAAATTTTTAGGTTGAATAGCTAAAAACTTAACATGAAAAATCAAATATATCTGTTATATGTTGTCTTTTTAATAAAAGCCATTCTAACTGGGGTAGGATGACAGCTCATGATTTTGACTTCATCTCCCTGATGAGTAAGGACATTGAATATTTTTTCATATATCTGTTGGAAAAAATAATATGTTTTGTTTTGAGAAGTAAATATTCATGTCCTTTATCCATTTTTAAGTGAAATTATTATTATTTTTGTTGGTGGTGGTGTTTCCCATTTAGTTGAGTTCCTTCTATGTGCTGGATATTGGTTCAATGTCACGCAAATAGTTTACAAATATTTTTTAAACCATTAAATCATTTAAAAGGTTTTCTCCTCACTTTGTTGATTGCTTCCTTCATTGTGTAGAAATATTGTAGTTTAATATAATGTCATTTGTCTGCTTTTGTTTTTGTTGCCTGTGCTTTTGAAGTCTCAGTCATAAAATCTTGCCTAAACCAATGTTCTTTAGTATTTCCTTTATATTTTTTTCTAGGTTGGGTTATACATTTGTTAACCCATTTTGAGTTGGCTTTTGTATGTGGTAGGAGAAAAGAGTCTAGATTCATCTGTCTCTTTTTGGATGTCCAGTTTTATCACACCATTTATTGAACAGGGTACCCTTTCCCTAACTCATGTTCTTGACAGCTTTATCAAAATGATAGCTGGGTATATGGCGGATTCTTTTCTGGGTCTCTGTTACATTTCATTGGTCTGTATGCCTGTTTTTATACTGATACCATGTTGTTTTGGTTACTATAGCCTTAAATATATGTTTTTGAAGTCAGGTGGTGTGATGCCTTCAACTATGATTGTTTTTGTTTGTTTACCAGTTATACTCAATATTGCTTTGGCTGTTTGGGCATTATTCCATTTGAGAAGAGTGAGAATGAAGCCCCAATCACTTGTGCCTGTAAGGTCTCTCTTAAGAAGTCTGCCGTTAGCCTGATGGCTTTTCCTTTGTAAGTTACCTGAGTTTTTGCCGACAGCATGTTGAGTTCCTCCTCCTGTTAACTTTGGCTAGTCTGAGGACTCTACATGGTAGTGATTGTCTATTGGTGATTAATCTCTCTTATAACTAGATGTCTAATTTTCTAGCACAATCAAGGAAGTTTTTCTCAATTATTGCCTAAATGAGGCTATCTAACTTTTGTGCATTTTTCTTTTTTACGCTCAGGAATGTCTATGATCCTGCTGTTAGGCCTCACCTCTGAGTTTGTTTTGCTCCGCTATTTTGTCCTCTCTCCTTTCTCAGCTTCCCAGTTTTCCTCTGTAGGTGTCCACAGCCATTTCTCTCTCATCTCTGTGATCTATACCTGAGCTGGAACTCCTCTCTTCCCTCCTCAGTCCGATAGTTTACCTTCCCACCAGGGGGTTCCGACAACCAGTGTCCTGGGCTACCCCTCCCCAACAGTCTTCATAGCTACTAGTAAGCACAGATAGTACATTTTTAAAATAATATGTATAATTCTAGATCTGTTTGCCTGATGATCATCATTGATATTAAAGCTGATGTGTGACCAAACATAGATTTGCTTCTCAAAAAATAAATAAATAAATAAATAAATTTTCTCAGAAAACTAGTACAAGTAATCAAGTTGATGGGTTACTCTATAAGCTTGTAAAGCTCATGATTCATCACGCATCCTTCTCTGTCTTTGATATTCCCTTTGATTTGGCATTTAATGTTTATTTGAAAGGAAATAATGACTTAAAGAAGATTATATTTCTGAAATGTTCTCATAATTATGGTAGAAAATGTTGAAATATAAATTATGAATTCAATTTTAGTGAAATAAGTTTCTCTCTATATTAAATATTTACAACAGCATAACTTTCTTAATTGGTCAAATATAAACCCCATGTCTTAAAAAATGACTATATTTTGAAATGGAAATAATTTAAGAACAGATTAATTCAAACTAACTAGGAATGGTAAGGTAATGAAAGATATTAGTCTTGTCAAATACTATTCTAATGCCAAATAAAATTAGAAACCATTCACAGGATGACTGTTGAACAGTAAATCATAATTAAAAGCTTTTTTAACACAAATTACTAGGTAAAACAAGTAGTCTTCAAATTACCCTCAGAGAAAAGTATAATTTATATTAAATTCAGGTCTATGAGAGATGCAAGTCAAAGGTCACCAGAAGGAAGATCTGGAACCACTTCACCAGGTCATCCTGGCGGGTATTCCCCTTTCTTAAATAGCGGTGGGAGGGAAGTTTTCTGGAAGTTATGATAACTAGGTCAATATTAACATTTATCTTAAAATTTATGACGAGAGCTCAAGAAAGAAATTAAATGCACAAAATGGTTTCCATCCAATCGTCACTTGGTCTTAAACATCGGTAGACATTAACGCACAATATAAAACGTGAGTTTTCGTATATTAGGCTTTGAAAACAAATTTAATCAATAACATAAAGATTACAAGACAAAATACAGTTCTCTTATATTTAATGTCTCAAATGAAGTTCACAAGTCAATACTAGGAACAGACAAGTTGAACCTCAAAGTAAAAAACGATTACTCAGGATAAATAATTTTATTATCTAAAGCCTCCTTACCATGATAATCCTAAATTGTTAAGCATTTAATATAGTTCCAAATGTATTTGCTACTGCCTATCATACAATATAAAAGTAAATAAATAATACTAGATTTTTATGAACATATACATATGTCCATATATATATAAATACTGTGTGCTTGAACAATGAAATTTAATGAAGGAAAATGCAATGTGGAATGCAGGTTTTAGTGAGGCGTTAAATTTGATCTGGTTAAAACTTAGTGGCCATAAGACTTAGATTGTTTAAAGTTTTTGTAAAGAATAGGAAGAAAACGTTTAGTGAATGCCTCCATTGTTCTAGTTAATTTAATCGCTAACATTTCATACCATCTTACTGAGAAACGTGTGCAAAGAACTCTTTGTGGACGAGCTGTCATAATTCTCAAAACAATTTTTATTATTTTATTGATGATAAAAGATTTAGCTAAGATAAAACCACATTCACACTCTTGTCACATCTTCAGGCTAAGGACCATTCATTAGCACAGTGTTCAAGCAAACTGGTCAAAACACATAGTGGCAGCTAGAGGAGCCAATCCCCTTTTAAGATCTTACTCAATGTAACATCTTTATGTTGTTCTTATTTGTGCTGCACACAGAAGAAATTGAGCAGAAGTAAAAATGAGCAGGGAAGGTAAGGTGTAGTGAGGGAATCATTTGTGTGAAAAAGCTACTTTCCGAGAGCGATACTGAAGTAGCCCTGTAAATGTGAATAGGAAATGAAATATTTTGAAACTTAACCTGAGTCTTTTCAGTATACTTTTAATTGTATTACCAAATTTAACTATTATGTCTTAAAACTTCAAAGTTTTGTGTTAAAATTAAAATTGGCTCAGAGCAATAAACTAATAATCTTCCATAAGAAGGTATAATTAACTTTTAAATTATAGTTAATTTATGATGTGACTGGATTTTTGAACAAATTCCAAAGGCAGAGATTCTTGAATGTTTTAATTTTAGGATGCAATTATACTTTTAAACATTTTTAATCTCAAAGAGAGTTATTTATATAGGTAAATGCATACAGTAGAGCCTCCATATTGACCACCTCCCTACACTGACAGCTACTTAAGTTGAACTAATTTTCAAACACTGACATATACCACATGTACATATCAGTCCAGCAGGCCTAGTACTTTACAATCACCACCTCCGTATGTTGACCAGCTTGTTACAGTCCCCTGGGTGGTCAATTTATGGAGGCTCTAATGTATGTACGTATATACACACAAATATTTCAATGTACATCATACTAGACATTTATAAAATAAGACATTCTGAAAGCATTTATTAATCATTATTTAAACTATTACAAATTAATTATACTATTAATGTAGTACCTTATTACAATAACTTTCTAAAGTAAGAAAAATAGTAATAAAAGTGTTAATTGCTTTCTATTTTACCAAAACTCCCAAATGTTTGGCTTGATAGCAGACAACTGAACTCTCTGCTTCTACCTTCAATTTGCTGTAATATCAGGCATGATGGAGCCTATGGAAAAATGCACAGTCCACTTTTGAAAATATGAGAATAAAAAATGCAAATAACATTTTAATTTCATTTAAAAAAACATTTGTCCTTCGGGACCCCTGAAAATATTACGTTTTCATATGTGTGAGGGTGATTGCTTTGAAAGATGGAACACCCAACAGTGAATTTTGATGAAGAGAGAAAAAGTCAGCTCAGGAAAGCCTTGTTAGTAAGATAGATCTCAGGGAAGCTCAGAAGAAAGTTTTCAGTAAGAGGAAACTATAAACGGTAGAAGTATACCCAGACCTGCACACACACACACACACACACACACACACACGCACACACACTGGAGTGGAGGGGAGCAAAACTAAACCACTATTTTGATGGTTTTCTAACTGGAACATTATGTACTATTCTAAAATTGTATTAAACTATGGAATCTACTGACTCCTACTCTGACTTAGACTCTGAAATTCCTGTCAGACCCCAAATGAAAACTTCACACCCAGGACTTTTTAAAATACAGAGTATAGCAAGCAATGGTTGCGGCAGGCAGAATAATCAATTCCTAGTATGTGCACCTGGTCATCCTGAAGCCTGCGGGAATGTTACTTGACCCAGCAAAAGCACTTGGTGGATGTGATTAAGCTGAAGCCCTGATTCCTCCAGAGGAGGTCTCCTTTTGGAGACCACCACAGTCATTAGCTTCTATTTTCTCTGAGAGATGCATCATTGCTGGTTTTAAGATGGAGAAAGAGGCTTTTCTCCGAGAATCTCCAGAAAAGAACATGGCTTTGCCGACACCTTAATTTCAACCCACTGAGACCCAGGTCATTTTTCTAACCTAAAAAATAATTGGCAGGAAATGCATTTCTAGTGTAAAGTAGTGTAAAAGCATTTGGGGGGTGGTAATTTTTACAGCAGCAGTAGAAAACTATATAGTGGTAAAGGCATTACAGTTATGTTCTCAGTTCGAAAGCTGTCTGTTCATAAATGTGAATAGGCCAGTCAAGGGTGCAGGCCCTGGAGACAATTCTGGGTTTAGACGCTGACCTGTGAAGCTGCTGAGGCTGTGCCCTTGAGCAAGACACGTATATCTGTCTTCCAGCTTCCTCACTTATAATATGGGACTGACAATAACAGTGTCTTTCTTACAAGGTTGCATAATGTGCTGATATTTTATTAAAAATTTAAAATAACGCTTTACACATAGAACTATATGATGATTGATAAATAAATGGGAAAAAAAAAAACCCCAGGATGCCTGAGGTCATTTACTGCACAGATGAAATTTTATGGTAAAGGATCAATACCAAAAGCAGTAGTGACATTTAATATTTAGAGGAAAATACTGTTGATGTATTCATCTTATTCTATTATACAGTCTTAATTACATACATAGAAACTGGTAAAAATTTGTTATTAAAGTCAAAACAAAACACAGAAATATAACTAGTTCTAAGAGATACTATAGCTTAATGCTCTAATATAGCTAATGAAGAGAGACAGATAAGACCTTATTAACACACCCGATGTGAAAGACTTCAAGGATGACTGGTTGATACGTGGTGCGCTAGATACGACTGTCCTGAAAATGTTTTTAGACCTAATTCATCTTTTGAGTTATCTTTTATGTTAGCAAAATAAGAATTTTAATTTTGTCAATCCACATACACAAACTTCCTTCATTTAAATTGGAAAATATTGACAACAAAAATTGATTTGCCGAGATGTAGTATAGAAGTCTTTTTTCATTGATTAAAACTCAGTTTTACAGAAAATTCACCAGCAGAAACAAAAGACAAATTTAACAAAAACCATGATATCTTCTTAGCACCGATAAAGAAAAATTAATAAAACTTCTTAGTTGAGGTTTCTGATGTTCCCGCCTCCAGCCTTTACTCACAGTGGAGAACACTTTCGTTCCTTTGTATTTGCACACCACTTTGTACGTGGCATTTATTTTCTACCTTGCGATAAAGGGTTTAAATATAAAAAAAAAAAAAGATACGTCTTCTATTACAAAGGGGCCTTGAGAAGCATAACTAGCACCCCCAGCAGAGCGATGGACACAGTGGGCACTTAAACTATTTACAATAGGAGAATTAAAACCCTTGGTTTAAAAATAGCTTCTATAAAACTGCTGGAAATAACTTCTTACTGATAGTCACCATACTGTTTTCTGAGGAAAACTTTGTTGGGCAAAGAGAAAAGCTGTCTTAAGATGTTAGATGAATGTGTTCTGTTCACTTTTGATGTAATTTTTCTGTTCCTTTCGGAACTTTACCATTTAGTGCATAATGAGACATAGACTTTATAACAAGCACTACATTTGCTATTCTATATCTATTTCATATAAATATAATCATGTGCATTTTATTTAAATGTTTAATATAAAAAATTAAATGCAACATTCTTTACTTTAGGACAATATTCTTCACAGAAAACTCAATGTTGTAACTGGGTTATAGCCTTCATGTGAAAGCCATAAATTAGTTTCATAGTAGGGCTAAGTATATTGGATACTTTTTCTTCCATTCTTGAGATACTTTACTAAGAAGAATATGTTCCAGCTCCATCCATGTAAACATGAAAGAGGTAAAGTCTTGATCTTTCTTTAAGGCTGCATAATATTCCATGGTGTACAAGAATAGGGGGAAAGAGAGGGGAGGGAGGGGGTAGGTGGGCAGAGGGAGGGGGATTGGTGGGATTAAACCTGCAGGGCATCTTACAAGGGTATATGTGTGAAACTTAGTGAATGTGGAATGTAAATGTCTTAGCACAATAACTAAGAAAATGCCAGGAAGGCTATGTTAACCAGTGTGATGAAAATGTGTCAAACGGTCAATGAAACTAGTGTATGGTGCCCCATGATCACATTAATGTACACAGCTATGATTTAATAAAAAAAAAAAAAAACTCAATGTTATTTTAAAACACAGTATAACTCACAAATGAAGGACTTTATATCACCAATGAATATGTTTTTTGGTTAAAAATATATTAGCTAATAATTTAATAGCTATAAATTATTATCTCTAACAAGTAAAAACATATGTAACAGTAGATGGTTATGTGTCATTGAGATGTTTTGAACGTACGCTGTTTATTTTCTGAGTTCCAATACTCAAATATCTTGAAACCCCATGAAATAAGCTATGTACTATAATTAGGAAAAAATAACTTCAAAATTCACATACTGATATAAAGCATATATCCAATAGCGTGTGCTCTAATTTCTTCATCCTTTCTTCCTGTTAAGGCTGTGTTCTTAGAAATTATATCCTAGGCTCAGCACCTGTGGCTCAAGCAGCTAAGGCTCCAGCCACATACACCTGAGCTGGTGGATTGGAATCCAGCCCCAGCCTGCCAAACAATGATGGCTGCAACCAAAAAAAAAATAGCCAGGCATCGTTGTGGCGGGCACCTGTAGTCCCAGCTACTTGGGAGGTGGAGGCAGGAGAATCGCATGAGCCCAGGAGTTGGAGGTTGCTGTGAGCTGTGATGCCACAGCACTCTACCCAGGGCGACAGCTTGAGGATCTGTCTCAAAGAAAAAAAAAAAAAAAAGAAATTATGTCCTAATTAACCAAAATCCAAAATGAAGTTAATATATTGAACTCAAGTTTGAAATCAAAATTTCTTGGCAAATAGAAGAAGAGACAATATTGACATTGGTGAAAAAATGAAAACTGATTGAGAGGGACTATAGGATGAGAAATCCACTTGAAAACATAAGGTTTGAAATCTTGAGCTAAGCTTTTCCTGCTGTCTGAACTTGATAAATAAAATCAACTGGGCATTTGTGCTTTATTCTAGTTAGTGTAAATGACCATAATCATGGGGTCCATGTGTTTGTTACTTTCTTTGTCAGAAGCGATACTTCTACATGCAACAGATTTACTGTAAATCATTGATTTTAGATTTTATGAATTTTATTGAAGGACATTTACATAGTTAGCTCACATTAAAAAGAAATTATTGCCTTAGTTACTGGTATGATCTAACACTATACACCAAGGTATGAATAAAAAATAACTTGCAAAATCCTTTCCCCAATTAACATTGGGAATGAATAAGCTGATTGATAAATAATAAATACAAAGAATATACTTTAAAACATTTCTCATTTAGTGAAACTTTCAATGGTAGGTTATGAACCAATATGAATAAAATTTATTATCATCCATTTTAACAGAAACATGATTGGTTTTTCCATGAGTCCCTCAAGATATAACTCTGAAAATATAACACAATTATAAATATAAATGAGATGATACCCATGTTTTTGTAATTAATTCTATAATAACAAGCTAAATAATATTATATATTTTCTGCATTCTATATCCTTAATAAACATTTCTTTATACCTGTAAGATTACTTCTTATGTAATTTTAATATGAATATATAGCACATTTAAAGTGTATCATACAGATGTCCAATCATGTCCAATTGAAACATGGTACCATTTTCCCTGTTATAAATTATCTAGTAATGAAAAAATTATATTTCAGAATTTTACATGGGTGTGTATACATATGTTCTTACATATATGAATTTATGTCTATGTGTAAATATATTAATAATTATGCTTAATATTTGTTTATTTTTAGGTAAACATTATGCAATTTTTATCCTTTTATGTTATTACAAAAAATGAGAATCTTCAAATTTATAGAGTTATTTCCTTTTCTCTACATATTTAGAAGGTAATTTTATCTTTCCAAGTTTTCTACAAGGGAAAGATAATGCATTAGTGGCTCCTAAAAAAGGCATAATATCCTAACAAAAATATTTAGGTGAATATTTCAGAATGATCTACTAATTAATAATAGAGACATAATTTATCTCTTGACTTCTAAACCCAAACATTTTGAAATTCATCATATAATTCTTTTTGGTATACAGAAATTTATTCACAGAAAAAAATGTATCTTAAAAAACAAATAATTTAAAAGAGAAAAAATGCAATATGTGAAAATTTAAAATGCAGAAATAGTACATTAAAATGTTGAATAAATCTCTGCCAATAATGTGAAAAAATAGCTAAGAGTTTTGTGTGTTCTTTTGTTTCTCATTTACTAAATATAAAACAAATACAATTGTAGAAACAGAATTATTACACTTCTCATAAGAATAAAAAACATTAGTAAACGATGGGATAATATCAAAATCCAGAGACCAAGCAAACCGAACAAAACCAACAGTCTAAATGTTATGGTCGCTATAAACTGTCATTCAGGGGTACGTGTGGCATAAGGAATTGGGAGAGAACCATGGAAGGACAACTACATCAACAAAAACAAAGTACGCAAGGCCTTTTACAAGAGAACCAGGTGAAAATATCTCGTATGTCCAGCACCAGTGAAGGTAAGTAAGTAGATAGAAAACATTGCTGCAGGCCACAAGATATCAGAATCTGCATAAGGGAAGCAGACAGGAGCAAAGAGCATCTGATAAATCTGAAAAAAGAAGAATGAAAAGCTGCCAACAAGCATATTTGGAAATTGTGTGGGTGGAATCAATGGGTCAAGTGCATGTGGACTTTAGAAGAAGTTCAATGCTCCATGGCTGGTGCTTGCTCAAGCACAACAGCAACGAGCCATCTTTATTCACTGTCTTAGATATCCAAAGTCATCAAATAGAAATAATCCAAGAATAAAGAAGACAAAAGGCAAAGATTCCTTATCTGCGTTCATACAGCAAAGTAGGTACACACCTTTCTAAACAAAGGTTAATAGGGAGGAAGCAGAACCTCAGAAAAAAAAGCCAAACTTCAAAATGGAATGTAACCTTAGCAAATACATATCCCATTCTCCAAACAGACTGTGTACACCCAAAGTTGCTGAACTGAAAAGATCAGTAGGTTGGAACACACATGTGCCTCTTGATTGGACCACTAATCTTAAGAGCCCCACTTTTTTTATAGTTGCAAAAGATGCCAGAATCTCGTATGGCCCTCGTCCCGGGATTTGCTCCTGCTGCCGTTGCTTATAAGTGCTCATGTAACTGCTACTCGCCAGCCCTTATGCAGACTCAGTGCGTGCTGTGAATTAATTTAGGTGCTCACTATTAACTTGTCATTCATGTAAATCATTTAATATTTACAATTACCCTATTTTGCAATAACCCTATATGGCATCACCACATAAATACTAACTTGTCCAAGACTGAGCTCCTGCAAGTTGACTTACTTCGAAACTCAAGGGAATCTGATTATTACTGATTGTTGTAGGTATTCGAGACTGGCAGAATTCTTGGATGGCAAATCAGGTCGCACTTTTACTATGCCGTGAAGCCGCCAGGGCAAATTTTGCATATGCGTCTTTCTAATTATGTCAGAAAAACACGTGAGGAACAGGAACTCTCATTCACTGCTGATGGGAACACAAAATGATACACCCACCTTGGAAGGCATTTTTACTTTTTTCTACAAAACTAAACATACTTTTACCATACAATCCAGCAATCACATTCTTTGGGACCTCTTCACAGGAATTGAAAATGTTTGTCCACCCAAAATTTGGACTTCAATGCTCATAGCAGCTTTATTCATAATTGCCAGAATTTAAAGGCAACTGAGATGTCTTTTAGTAGATAAATACAGTTTATCAGTTAAATTTTATCAGATAAGTACAGTTTTGGAGTTCAATTTTGCAAACTCAGTTTAGTCTTCACCTTAACTAATGAGAATGGTTTACACATACTTGGGAAAAAAATACTTAAATTTTGCACTAACATCTAGTGTATCTGCACAATAGCTTCTTGAAGAAGCATCAGGGAAGATGGGATGTAATTACAGCTGCTACTTAGATTTTGCTAAGAAATGGTTATATGTTCAGACTTCAGTTGCAAATAGATGGACTGGTCTTAAATATATGTTTGTGTTTGTCTTTCTAGCATTTTGATTGTATAGCTAATTTTCTTCTCATAGGCCACAGATTCAATTACAGATATTGTAATAAAAATCTATCAAAATGGGATAATTTGCAGTCACCTGCTTTCATTTATTATGTTACCATACAAGCATACTTATTTGTAGCATCTGTACGTGGAAAATGTTTACGTTCTCTGCCATCCTAATTAAGAACATAATTTGAACGGAAAGACATACCAGACTGAATAAAATGGCTCCCCAAATGATACGCACATCCTTATTTCTGGAGCCTTATATGACAAAAAGTAACTTTCTAGATGTGATTAAATGTAGGGCCTTGAGGTGGAGAAATTATCCTGAGTATCTAGATGGACCCTAACTGCCATCTCTCTTTTCATAGAGAGAAAGAAATGGAGATTTGACACACAGAAGGGGACACGGCAATGTGACCACAGAGGCAGAATTACAGAGGTGCAGCCACAGCCAAGGAACGTCACAACAACAGAAGCTAAAAAGGAAAAGAATCGGTTTTCCCTTGAACCTTTGGGAGAGTGTGTCCCTACGGATGCCTTGATTTCCGCTGTGTGAAACAGATTTAGACTTCTTGCCTCTAGAACTCTAACATAATATTATATGTTGCCCATATATATATTTTTTCATTTTATGTATTTTAATCTATACATATTTAAGTGATTTTTAAATATAATTACAAATTTAGAGATAAAATGCCAGCAAATGCAGATCTACTGAATTAATTTTAAAAAGTTACGTTGTGTGTGAATATCCGTGATTATTCCAGATCTTGGAATATTCTTCATATTAGAAACGCTAAATAGGTATTATCTTACTTCTTTGTAGGCCCCAGACAAGGTAATTATAGAATCATGAGACTCTTCTGAGCATTTTGCTGTTGGAATGCAGGGAAGTGACACCTGAGAGATTTAAGAAATTAGAATCAATTAGTCCGATAAAATAAGTATACTACTTAATAAAATTTAACATTGTTAAAGTGACTTGCCTCTTTATATAAACTAGTTTTAATAAGGCAGTTGCTTAATAAAATGTATTAGATACTGAAGGAAAGATTGATTAAATTCCTTTTCTAACTCAGCAAATTTACTCTTTTAGTCCTACTTTGGCATTAAAATTAATGGTGCCCATTAGTGAATTGTATTCAAATAGAGTGCTTCAGCGCAGTATTTATTTACTGGAGAAGTTTGTAAATAAAATATCCTACTCCACGTGAAATCTCCTTTATGACTTTGTATAATTTAAGCAATAAATTTGGTAATTGAACATCAAAAAGTATACCTGCTCTGCACCATGTGGTGGTTAAAGAGAGAAAAATAATTGTAAAGTCAGTAACACAGGAAAGATTTTATAATAAAAAGAACACAATGAAATAAATACATAAATGATGCTAATTTAAATTAACACTGAATAAGTACCATATCAAGCACTACAGCCAAATTTATGAATAGTGCAGTGATTAGTATGGGCACACACAGAATTGGGGCAGTATTTTTTTATTTTGGGTTCCTACAGTGGTATATATGATCAGCTAACATTGTTTGCGTTTGTAAATTTCTGGTTGTCATTAAGATATTCACCCAGGAAGTGTGCCATTGTACCTTTTAGGTGAGAACTGACCATCCTCCTCCTGCCCCCTTCTTGAATTTGATTGAGTTTTTCTGTCACCTGTGCACGTTGTTAATCTACAACTTTCAACTTAGTATTGAGCAGAGGGGATTCTTGATTTTCCATTCTTGTGAAATTTTACTTGGAGAGTGCTCCTAAAAGTGCATCTAAGTTGTAACAAGAGATCCAAAATCTTCATCTTTTTTATGGCTGAACAGAATTCCATGACATAAGTATACTACATTTTATTAATCCAGTAATGTGTTTAAGGGCAGTTGTGTTGCTTCCACACCTTTGTGGAATGTTTACAGCAAAAATTCTTTGTGGAATGTTTACCAATTGTAAATTGGGCTGCTGTAAACATTTGAGTGGAAATGTCCTTATGACAAAATGACGTTTTTCATTTTTGGATAGATGCCTAGTAATGGGATTGCAGGATCAAGTGGAAAGTCTACTTGTAGCCCTTTAAGGCCTCTCCATAGTTCTTTCCACAGAGGCTGTTCTAATTTAAAGTCCCACCAGCAGAGCAGGAAGGCTCCCTTTTTCTGCACCATGCCAGCATCTTAGTGCCTTGGGGCCATGTGACATGGGCCACTCTCACTGGAGTTAGGTGATATCTTAAAGTGGTTTAGAGCAAACAACCCCCTTAACATCTGGGCTAGAGACATGAACAGAATATTATCTCATGAGGACAAATGAATGGCCAACAAACTCATGAAAAAAAATGATCATTATCTCTATTTATTCTTTATTATTTTATGTTTATTTCTAATTATTAAGGGTACATAGTAGTTGCATATATTTATGGCACACATACATATGTGATGTTTTGAAACAGGCTTACCTTGATTAAACCAGGGTAATTGGGCTATCTTTCACCCCAAGCATTTTTCATTCCTTTGGTTTAAGAACATTCCCTGCTACTCTTACACGTTTAAAAATAAACAATAAATCATTGTTAACTGTACTCTGGCTATTGTGCTACCAAATACTAGATCTTATTCATCGTATTTAACTATTTTTATAGCTATGTACCATCCTCATTTTATCTCCCTTTATGTTGCACTTCTCAGCTCTCATAACTACCATTCTATTTTGTGTTGTTTGCTGTGGCTGAAAATCTGAGCCTTGAGTATATGTGCCACGTTGCCTTTATCTATTTATAAAGTGGTTCATACTCCCAGTTCTGGATTTTCTGGATCATATATTAGGTTTTTGAAGTTTTTTTATTCTCCCTTTGGCTTCTGGGATTCTGACAATTTGTAGAATTTGTTGCTTCATGGATTTTCATATATTATGAAGGCTTTTCTCATTCCTTCTTCTTTTTTTCTTTCGTTCTTTCTTTCTTTCTTTCTTTTTTTTTTAAATTTGTCTGACTAGGTTATTTCAAAAGACCCATCTTCAAATTCTGATATCTGTCTTATGACTTAGTCTATTTTTAAAGCTTTCAAATATATTTTGCAGTTCATTGGATAAATTCTTCAGTTCCAGATTTCTCAGGATTTTTTTAAATTCTGTTTATTTCTTTAGTGAATTTCTTATTCATATTCTGCATTTTTTTCTCACTTCTTTGTATTATGTTTGAACATTTTCTTGTATCCCACTCAGCTCCTATAGAGTATGTAGCTTGAATTCTTTTTCCAGGATTTCATGAGTTTCCTTTTGTTTAGAATTTTCTCTGGAGAATTATGTTATTTGGAGGTGTTCAAATTTCTTTGTCTTTTGATCATTCTTTCATGGACATTGGTATCTGCACATCTTCATGTCTGATGTATTAAACATTTTTCCCAATTTTTAAATTCGCTTTTGTAGGGGACGTCACTTTTCTTAGTATGAATTTGGCAATTTAGCTTTGATTCTGGGTGTGTATGGTAGTGTATTCTCTGAATGATTTATCTGGCTATAAATAGTACTGGTGACATCTGTGATTTCCTCATTTGCTTAAGTTAAGTTTGTTGTGGAGGCTATGGTGCCCTGTGGTGCCCAGTCTTTGGGCCCCTGTGATTGCAACAGAGAGTGAAGTCTGCCTGCCTAGGGGCTCTCAGGCATGTTCAGGTTTCCAGGGGCATCCAGACTGGGCCTTCTTGGGCCTCCAGGTGGCTTACTCAGACATTGGTATTATCAGTGAGGGCCAGGCAAGTTGGTGGCTACTCAGACCCCTGGGAAGCTGGTATGACATGGGTGCTAGCAGTGAGAGAAGTGGAATGACCTTTGGGTTCCAAGTGGTGCATGGCTGGAACAGGCTGGGAAGAGCACTTTTCAAGTCCACAGGTGGTGCTTCCTGATAGGGACCAGCTGTGGAGGTACCACCTAATTGTGTAAGGTGAACCTTAGTACCCTGAGAGTTTTCAAGTGCCAACAGTCTGGACTGGGCTGTGCAGTCCCCTGGTTCCTAGACTGTGTGCTCTGCCACAGGGAAAAAATGGTAAAGACTCGCCAGGGTGCCATCTCCTTAAGCCCCACAATAGTGAGTATAGGTACTGGTCTGGTATCCAAGGGTGGGCCAATTTCCAGGCCACCAGCAAAATTCCATGTTGCTGTCCTACCATGGGGGTAGGGCTGCTGCCTTTAGTGATGGTGGGCCAGGTTCGGAGGTGGGCAATGTTCAGGCTACTATGTCTTACTTCAGCTGCAGTGGCTGGTGACCTGTCCCCTGAGCTCTGTAGTCAGCAGCAAGCTCTTCCCTGGCACTGTGGGCCCTCGCTGCTAGGCACTTGGACAATGAGCAGTCTGATGAAGGTGTGACTCAAAAAGGTGTTTGGCTCAGCCCAGGGAGTAGCCCAAGGCCACTCATGCCTAAACCTAGGAGCATCAGCCAGTGCTTCTCCTGGACCTCAGCCCTAGCACTGCTGGGCTCCCGGCCACTGAGCAGGGTATTGTGAGCAGGGTTCTAGAATGCATCTTGCCGTAGTTGCCGAGTTCTAGAAAGTATCTTGCCATAGTTGCCGAGTTCTAGAATGCATCTTGCCATAGTTGCTGAGTTCTAGAATGCATCTTGCTGTAGTTGCCTGGGTCTCGGGGCTGGTTTGAGCTTCCTCCTTGGGGCTAACAGCATGTTTATGTGAGGTTCAGGGACCACAAGGGTTGAGGGATTCTCCTGTGGGTAGAATCCTGGGAACCCAGGGTGAGAACTTGAATTCCAGGGATGTCTCACTTCCCCCCTCCGGGGATTGTGGAGTCTGTCCTGACTTCCAGCCCTGCTGAACAGGCTGCCTCCTTCCTTCCCCTTTCTTGCCTTACGTATTTTGTGTGATTTTTTTGCTGTATTCCATGGCTCTCTCTTGGATGATCTATTCAAATATTGAGCATCCACCTTATTTATTTTCCCCCAGTGGAAGAAGAGAGTATAAAATGCCTCTAATCAGCCATGTTAAATGCCCCCTCATTTTTCAGATCCTAGCCAACTTCCAATTCAGCTTGTTAATCAGTTTCTTATTGGTAATATCTGCTGCATTGTTTTATGTAAAAAAACAAGCAACTCTGATACCGGCAACCTTCTTTCCTTTCTTGATTTTCTCGATATTCTCCTTATTTTTCTTATATTTCTCCTCCTTTTCTCCTCCTTCCACATTCCCTGGCTGCTTTACTTCATGAGTACCCACCTTCCCTGGGAAAATCTGTAAAACATTTACCGAAAAATATGGATTAACCTTCTAGATGAGAAAGAACAATGTGGGGACATAAGACTTGTGTTGCTTAGGGCACCATATTAAAAAAAACTGATAAAATAACATTAAGGGATTCTTGCTGCAAATAATAGTCTTCTACATTACATCACATATTTTATGGCTTTTTGTGAGGCTACTATTTTGTGAGGCAAGCAGACTGTCATCTATAAAAACGGGGGATTCTAGTAAGCGGTATGTGACCAGGTTATTTCAAATTGGCAAAACTGTACTATCTATGCTTGAACATTTGTAAGTCAACTGCATAAACATTTTGTACTATTTCTTGAGACAGAAAAACAGTTTCAATTTTTAGTAGAGATGGAGTCCAGCTCTTGCTGAGGCTGGTGTCAAAATTCTGAGCTCAAAGGAGGCCCTGTCACTGCGAGTGACAGGTCCTTCGGGGGTCCTGCACTCCGCAGTTCCTCTCGGAGGCTCTGTCACTCGCGGTCCTTCGGGGGTCCCGCACTCCGCAGTTCCTCTCAGAGGCTCTGTCACTCGCGGTCCTTCGGGGGTCCCGCACTCCGCAGTTCCTCTCGGAGGCCCCGTTACTCGCGGTCCTTCAGGGGTCCCGCACTTCACAGTTCCTTTCGGAGGCCCTGTCACTCGCGGTCCTTCAGGGGTCCCGGTCACTCGCGGTCCTTCAGGGGTCCCGCACTCCACAGTTCCTCTCGGAGGCCCTGTCACTCGCGGTCCTTCAGG